>JBCEZX010000045.1:2975170-2996794 GCA_039654345.1 Cataglyphis cursor | reverse complement strand
GTTTTTGCCATAAATTAGGAAAAATATTAATTACAACTATTTTCTTTTACAAAGACGTCAAAATCCATATTATTTTGCGATACTTTAATTTTTCTCATAACCTAAATTTATTTTTTTAATTTTTCAAACAATATAAACGTAAGAAACATGTTTTCTCTTTAATTTTGACAATTTTTTGCTACTATTGTACATCCAGAACATCCTTAAGAAAATTCATAATTATTTTATTTTTTAGACTTAATTAACCATCTCATGTTCAATCATTTTAATAAAATTGAAGTATTTAACCATCCCATAAGACTTCTTTTAAATTAAAAACATGTTTAATTTATTCATTTTACTCTAAGTACTAATGAAATCTAAAATAGTTATTAATTTATTGTTATAACAACTTGCTAACCTATTCGCATTTTTGTATACGTCCGGAATTGCAAGCAAAATGTCCGGGGGTTTTGGACTATAAGTTATGGTTTTCAAAATTTTATTATGCCAACCGTAATCGCAACATCTCTTTTAATAATGTCTCTTTTAATAAGAATGATATATAATGAATATGGAAATTGGGACATATTCATAATGTAGAAGTATTTTCATTCATTTGCATTGTAATTTGCACGTAATGTCTGATAAGACATTCGCGACACTTTTCAGAACTTTCGACTTCTTGTCAGAGATACAAAATCTCTTGAATAAACGATGTTAGCTATCGTGTTGATTGTGAATATCGCGAGAAATATCGATCTTATTATGATTGTCAAATATAATGTATATCATATTAAAATCTAAAAAGTAATAGTATATAAAGATCATAAAAGTATATAAGACAGTAAAAGAAATAAAAATGGAACGTATAACACGGACTTTAAATAAAATATAATCAAATAAGGTAATATTATTGAAAGGTAAAAAATATGTTTCTTTGAGAAAGAACTTAATAAAAATTATTGAGATATGTATATATACATTTATGATTATATGATTTACAATCATATATGATTTATACAGATTAGCCTTTTATATGTTTCCTCATATCTTATTCTTGCGTTTCTTGCGTGTCTCGACCCTAAAGAAAAGTGCGTATATTTACGGCAGCTTTCGGGGAATCGCTTAAACGCAAGCGCGCGGCGGAATTGCTCGGCCGCGATTTAAGCGAACCGCAAAGTAACAATCGTCGCAAACTAGCCAGTGAGGAGAAAATGAAATTGCGCGATTCCATTGTCGCTCGGATGACGTAGCCAACGAAATGAGATCGCGTCGACGGACGAGAGGATCGTCTTTAGACTCGGCGTGAGCATGTCGCGCGACATGGGCGTACGTAGCGAGGGTAATCTCTCTTTCTCTTCTCGTTTAATAATTTTCAAACTCACAATGATCGAAACCGAGCACATCAATATCTTAATCAAATCTTCGAGCAGAGCTAAAGGAAAAAAAAAAAAAAAAATTCGAGTAAAATAGAGAAAACATGCATTCTCCGATCTTCGCGTTTGTCGCGATAAAAATCGTATTATTATCGATTATTTCGTTTTGATATCTTTGATCAAGAACATTTTTCGTTCAATTGCATGGAAATTAGATGAGACCGAGGAAGCGTGGAATTTATTTCGCGCGTAAAAATTTATGCGAGCGCCGATGCGTCGGTCGACAAGTCTCTCTCGGTGCGTCCAGCTGTCTGCCCGAGGCCCCGGGCTCGCCTAATTGTTCGTTTAATTCGCCTCAATTGCTTCTTGGCACGGTCGCGCGAGAATGATATCACGAGGAATCCGACGAAAGACTATAGGCACGTCGCCTGCTTGAATCGCGTCCGCGCGCGAGACTCTCTCTCTCTTTTTCTCTCTCTCTCTCTCTGGTCTTGATTTCTTTGTATTATTTTACTGCTAAGGAAAAACCATCGTTAATTCGATGCAATCTCTTTTTTGAATGTCATCAGAATAATGTTACTCACATAGAACATAATCAGCAATTAGAAAAGATACATCATTTATAAAAGAAAACAATTTTATATTTTATATCAAGAATTATTTAAAAAAATCAGTTATTAAAAAAAATGAATGTAAAAGTAATATCTGATTTTTTGCGTTATGCAGAATATTTATAAAATAATATTTCTTTGATCAAAATTGAGAAAAACGAGACGTACAATCAAATTATTACCCGACACAAAATTTGGATGCGCAAGATAATAGTCGATGTAATAAATTTAAAAATGGCCTTGTTCAAAGATATCTAATAAAAAATTTGTAGGTGAAATAAAAAAATAAAGTGTTCTGGCTTCTCGCGCCAAAATTCATTTCATCTTCATATTCTTTGCTTCTCGAATGATCTTTTATTACATAAGATGCAAGTGCAAGACTGTATGTGCGACGGATATAAGAATGCAATTTATACATATACGTACTGATTACAAAACAGCGAAACCTGAAATGTCAACAATTGAATATATTGATATATTTACGATTTAAAGAATTAAAAAAACTGAGTTTTTTAAAAATGAGATAAGAAACTAAGTATCCGTATTTTTTGGTGCAAAACTGTTTTTTGGTAATTTTGAGATAGTGCCAAGTTTTCTTCGAATAAAAGATGGTATGAGAATTAATTTTATTTATTGGGTCAGTAATCAATTTCAGTGAATGTGGCTGACAAGTAAACTTACCTTTGTGTGACTCGTCGATTTTATTAAAATTTGATACACTTGTAAAGCTATTAAAAATAATAGACACGTATTTTTTTTATATTGGCAATGGTACAAGTTTAAGGGTGAAAGCTACCCCTTGTATTTATAAGCATGAGTATCATTTATCTCTAAACTTACGGTATTAGAGCTTTTTTTAAGTTTTAGACATGAATAAAAGATTTCACATATCGCTGAAAGCAAATCCAATGTTAGAATATAAAATACAAAATGGCGGAGCCAATATGATGATCTGATAAATCAAAATAATCTTATCTTGCTCCTTGCCGAATCCAGGAATAACTAACGAGAAGATGACAAGAATTTATTCCTATTTCGGTTTTTGTTTATTTATAATTATATTTATTATTTATTTATTATTTTTATTATTTTTTTATTTTTTTGATTATTTTAATTTTTTTATAATTAAAAATTCTCTTCGTGAGCCTCGCTTATGTCTTTTTTTATTTTTTATATTCTTTGTAAAAAATGATATGTAAAAAAAATTCTTTTATACATAAAGAGTTTGTACACCAAGCACACTTTGACGGCTACATTATTACATAATGCACAAATAACGTCACAATTTTTAAAACAATATTCTACAGGATTATCAAATTTATAAAAAAATAAAAAAATAAAAATAATAAATAAATAATAAATATACTTATCAATAAACAAAAATTGAAATAGGAATTGATTCTCGTCATCTTCTCGTTCCTATTCCTGAGTTTGGCAAGGAACGAGATAAGATTATTTTGATTTATCAGGTCATCATATTGGCTCCGCCATTTTGTATTCCATATTCTAACATTGGATTTGCTTTCAGCGATATGTGAAATCTCTTATTCATGTCTAAAAAAAAAGCTCTCATACCGTGAGTTTAGAGGTAAACGATACTCATGCTTAAATACAAGAGTAATTTCCTTAAACTTGCACCATTGTCGATATAAAAAAAAAATATGTGTCTATTATTTTTGATAGTTTTACAAGTGTACCAAGTTTCCATAAAATCGGCGAGTCACACAAAGGTAAGTTTACTTGTGAGTTGATTATTATTTCGCATTTATTTGATCAGTTGAATTCAAATATTTTAAAACAAATTAATTTTGATTTTTATAATTCAATGGTATTTTTCGATGTTCTTTACTTTTAAAGTTTCATAAAAGTTAGAAGAAAACTCTCTCAAGCATAGTTAAACTGCTATTATTTTGTGGACCAGAAGTGAAAATAACATAGGACATAGGATCTAATATTTAATTTTAGTGAATTCAAAGCCGTGCATCAAAAGTTAACAAATAAACATTAAAATTCGATTTTTGCTATAAATTTTTGAAAACGGACATTCTATGAATAATTAATGGGGTATTTATGTTCAAAGGAGTAAAAAACAATTTTTTACCGAGCTTTTATCCAAAGTTTCTGTTTTTTTCATTATCCTTTTAAACGATATACGCGTTTTTACTACGTCACGATGTAACTAGAAACGCACGTGTCACTTCTGTGGAGCATCATATATCCACACACGCTCGCTGCATAACGAGCAAAGCTCTGAATGAATCGTGCTGCACGATGATAACACGAGAGACAACGGACTTTGACTTCACGACTTTTACGATCGCCGATACGAATGACTTCAGCTTCGTCACGCGACGTCATTGCGCCGTTACAATGACGGAGTTGCATTGACGTTGCATCGATGACGATGGGAGGGCTCGACCGTCTGACAAACTGCGTTCGTCGCTTCGGTTTCATCTTACGATTAGTCTAAGATACGAGATGATCCGAATGCGACGCAAATGAGACATATCGCACAATGATGCTGTGCAGAAGAGGAATGTATTTCGAGCGCACGCGCTAGAACGAGCTGTTTCGTCAGCGCGCGAAAAATATCAAAGCGCGACTTGACAATCTCTTTCGCAAGGCGTGCGCGCGCCGGCGAACGCGGCCGAGTTTCTGTCGCGCTGTCTCTCCGACAAAATCGCGCTCGGGCCGTTGACCATTATCTGTGCGTTTTATAGTATGGCATTTCGCTCACTTGCGAAAGCGACTTTTACGTGCGTCGTTTCGATTCGTCGCGAAGTTCAATGTAGGAACGTTCGCGAATTAAATGTTCGTGTCTGATCGGGCGGAACGGACTGTTCGTATACTACTGTCAATCTAAACTCTAAACGTGGACAAAGTTACGTCACGTAATTCTTTCGATAATAAAAGACTTGATTGATCGTAATGAGATATTTTCAACGATATGATATGATATGATTCGACATAGATATGCAAATAATCCTTACAATTCCATACAAATAAAACGATATCTGTTTTATTTTCTAGCAACATGTGACATTTTTTGTTTCCTTATTTTCTCACTAATTTATTCATTATTGAATACAGATATTGATATTTATCGTTATACTTTATTAAAAATCAAAAATATTCGATTGTGCTTATTTCGCATTGAGTATACGCATCTGTAATCTGAGTATATATTTTGCGTGTGGAATATTCATGATTCGGATATTTTTACTATATTCTATCCAATCGCAATAATCGTCGAGTCAACACGCACGCGATGTCAGGAACCTAACCTGGTCTTGATTTCGTCGCGCGGAGTTTATAGCCACGAAACGCATGTCCCTCGTCATTACGACGTCATTCCGGCATGATCTTGACCCGTTGACAATGGCTTTGACGAATAGAAGATCGAGTTTCATCCGTAATTTGAGTAGTAAGAAAATGCCCGAGATTTCTTGTTTGTATATTATAGCTCTTCAATATTTTGATACATTTTTTGGTTCACACTGTGTCAAACTTTTATAACAAATTCTTCAGGGAAAATAAAGATAATCTCTTCTTAATAAAATCGAATATTATTTGTCGCGATCTTTTTATTTATATGTATAGTTAATATTTATTCTAGTTTAACTATAAAAACCTTTATTGTGATTCACACATTTTTGGAATTAAATACCAAATATAATAAGTATAAAAGTGTTGGAAGAGAGATTTCTCTTATCGAAATAGAATTAAAGATTAACTAAAATTAGATTAACGATTTAGCTGACATTCTTAAATTAAATGCTTACGCATTTATGAACGATCGACTATAAATATTGTCGCTGATGTGATGTTTATCAAATCCGCAATAAACAACGACACATCTGCGCTTATCGTCTCGGAAATGTATCGTTCGAAAACGTCGTCGATTAAGCGATGTTAGTCGCACAGCGATAATTCGCAATCGGTTCAGTGATCGACGTGCATGCATGTATCAATTGTATAATATATCGCGATACATATACACAAACATATACACGCATACGCGGTATCGTCGAAGTTGAGTAAGTGACATATCGCAATTGGAAGAAAACCGACTGTTACTTCATTCGACGATAAAGATCTTATCTATACAAAAACATGTCGACATCATAATTGCGTATTCTGTTATATCGCCCATCGTTTAATAATAATCCAATAATTGTCGAATGAGCGAATTTTGAAAGAAGAAATGCAATAGTCAATCTATCTTAGAGAAAAAAGCACAAGTAGGATTTTAATAGAAAATAAATATAAAATTAAAATAAGGCTCTCGTGTGACAAATTTGACAAGGAAAAAACATTGCCAGTAAAATAAAAATTTTAATATGTATTAACTATATATTACTATATTAACTATGTATTTAATATGTATTAACAAAATTCAGCTACAGTTCTGAAAAGCATAAACCTTCGATTGCGCTGAAATTTTAACCATAACTTGTCCTTGACTTGAGTATAAAGTACCTTGAAGGATTTTTATCGACAAGGCCCCATTTGCCCCCTCAAAGTTTCAAACATTTTTACTGTTTATCTCCGAAAATATTGATTTTGGAGAAAAAAGTTTCAGACAAAAAATGAAGCTTTTAAAAAATTCTATAAAAAAGATTATGTACATTTTTTACATAAACTCATTATTTTCGGTGTTATGTGATAAAATAATAATTTTAACGCTATCGTGTTAATATACACTTCATTCACGTATATGCTTTTTAATGCAAAGTGAGGTTGCAATGGATTTACAATTTTTCATGCAAAGCGATGTTCAATCCAAATCTGTGTCTAGTTTTTTGGAGCCCCCCGCAGGAGAGCGGAACACACTGCTTCCACGCATATAGTTTTTAATACGAAATGAGATTCCACCTGGGTTTACAAGTTTATATATATATATATATATATATATATATATATATATAATAAAATGCTTGACTTATAATAGTAAAAATAAAAAATCTTGTAAACTATATACTCGCTTTTTTTTTCTTGCAGCTGACTTCACAGTTGATATTCGCAATCAAAATCTTTGTCATAAATTAGAAAAAATATTAATTACAACTATTTTTTTTTATGAAGATGTTAAAAAGCATATTATTTTTTGACACTTTAATTTTTATAATACAAATTTATTTATTTCATTTTCACCAAACGGTATAAACGTAAAAAATTGTTTTTTTTATTTAAGTTTTGAAAGCTTTTTGCTACTATTGTATAACCAAAACATCCTTAAGAGAACATGAAGAATTTAGTAAATGTAAATCTTGAATTGAGATTCATTTACATTTGAACATTAAGAAAAATTTATGCTCTATGCAAAATTAATTAGTTTAAAAAAAAATTAATTTTCTTTGAAACTGACGCATTATCATCTTGCATCTGACTCTTATTAACACTCAAAATTTAAAAATAATATAAATATGTACAAAAACAATGTACAATTTCCAAATTAACAATAAAAAAATTAGTTAATAAAGATTATTTTCAAATAATACATGTCTTTAATAAAGCGACAGTCTCGTTTCGCTAAAATAGAAAAAATCCAAATAATTTCCAAACAGACAGTATTTTATAATAGCCACGAGAATGTGCTTGCATTTAAATATACGGTGGTAAGTAAAACCGTACACATTCCGACTTTCTACGTAAATTCGCTTCCAAAGTAAATCGGGACACGCGTTATCGATGTAACATTGCGACTCGGTTTCGACATCGCGACAAACGCGGAGAGACGGACGCGACTCCCTTTCGCCGATTCTCTTGCCACGCGAGCGAGCTCTCGCCCGCTCGGACGCGCACGTACGCACGTCTCAAACTCTCTCACTGTCTTCAAATTACGTTGGACAGATAATTCCCTTCCGAGTACTGCTGATCACGATAAAAAGATATATTAGTTCCGAGGCACGCTCTCACGCGCAGGTGTTCGTCTAATGTATCTCTTCCAGCTCGTGCCCTCGGAACTCTCTTTCGACGGTTTCTATTAATAACTTGAGATTCAAGGATCGTGGATGAGCGACTCACTCATTTTTTTTCGAGCGATATTGGTATGCGTCTGTAATAATAAAAAATGTAAATAAAAATTTATATATATATATATATATATATATATATATATATATATTATATCAATTTATTTAACGCTTTAATTAAAAAAAAATATTGTATTTATTTTTTTTGTGTAATCAATATTTTAATTGATAATAATAAAAAATACTCGGATATGATTAAATTAATCACTTTACTTAATTTCAATTATCTAGATTTTATTTAGATTTTTATTATAACAAACACAAATATATATTATAAACGAAAGTTATCATTAACCATCAAAGGAATGTCCTAAATAATTCCTAAAAAAATATAGGCATTATGTCTATACATATAATAGCAGAATGTTACATTCAATATATATGTGTATGATGTATCTCGTTTTTAACAATTTTTTTGCAATATAAATTTTTGGATTTTGCTCGATCTTATCGCGACGATTCTCGATTCATCGAATATGTCTCGCGATTTAGGCTTGAATCTCCAGCGATTCATTAATCGACGGCGGAGAACCGCGCTCGCGAGAGCGGCCACTGATCCAGAAAGTAATCCCGGGAATTCGTTACGGAACTCGAAGGCGAGCTACTTTCCGTTCTCAGGGAGGCTGTTCGGGTTATTTATAGCGTCCTACCCGCCGCCGCATAGGCTGCAAAAGGAAATTCTCTCTCGCTCTCCTTCTCCTCCTTCAGCTGCCGCCACCACCTTCGGCATCTCTGTCCTCTGTACATACGTGTCCACTCTGGTCGCGAGAGCGAGCGTATCGGTCCACCTTCTCCTCGGTGCAAGCAAAAACGTAGCCTGAGAGAAGAGATCGCGACGATGACGATGGTGGAAGTACATTCGCGAGATTTTGTAATATCGGTAAAAATATAATGAAGATGAGATCGCCCTGGGGAAATTCTTAACAATCATCATCACGACATTCGTTATTATCGTTATCATTTTGAGATTTTATTGTGAGACGATTAAACGCTTGTATTCAAATTCACTTAATCACTAATACAGGGTGTTTACTCAAATTTTGTAAAAAAATTCCCTAAAAATTCCCTGATTTTCCAGATACTTTTGTTCAAAACTTCAGATAAAGAGAATATTTTAAAGAATTTTTGGTGCAATTTCCAAAAATAAATTTTTTTATTGCACGCGTTTTATAAAACTTTTCATTCAAAGAAAAAACACAAAGCCATTTAAGTTTTAAGTACTGGATTACAAATGTACTGAAAAAAACTAGCTCTTGTTAAAATAAAAATTTTTAACTTGCATAACATTTGTATTTTTTATCACTAAAAACTAAAACAAAAAATATGTATTGCATATTCAATATTTTATTAAGACGTTGATTATAAAACAGAGATAGATATATATTTATAATATATTTTAAACACATAATTCACAATTTGGCTTATTGATTATTGCCTACTGCTTACAGTAGGATTGCAAGAGCAAAATTATTAAACAGAGAATTTTTTAAGAAATTTCCTGAGTCCTAATAAAATTCTATGAGAATTCCCTAATTTTTCCAGGTACAAAAAAATTTTCCTGAGAATTCCAGATTTTCCATGTTTTTCCAGGAGTAGACATCATGTAATATAAATTAGTGCGTTTTTAAATCATCTATTATATTATAGAAATATTATAAGAATTCATTACGTGTGTCGCAGAATAATTTTTTGACAAACGCTTGAGACGAGACGATAGGAATCCAAAAATCGCGACAATATTATCATAGAATGCGCGAATCCTCTCGCGGAAACGTTTAACCCAGAAGAGTTCGTTGGAGGGATGGCATCTGGCTGATATATCTTCCTGTTTCCTAGAAGCGCGCTGAATTGAACGCACGAGTATTCCCTTTTGGATAAATCATTGATGAATGAATTGCTTGTATCCCGTGCTTGAGTTTCGCTGCCTATTCATCTCTCTCTTTCTCTCGCGTGCGCGTCTTCCGACTTGCGAGATCATCGTCTGTAATATACACATGAATCACTGCCATATGATAGTTTCCTGCCCATGTTTAGCGGTCGCTCACCACTACATCATTCGTTCCCTCGAGTCGGAAAGTTGGACCACCTCGATAGACTCTCTGACCACGAATATATATATGACAGTTGCTTTTCTCTCCTTTTATGAGATTTTTTATGAAAGAAAATATACGAAATGCATAAATCGTGAATCGCGGAACTAAACAGCGAGGTCGAATTTTTATATGGGTATCGTAGTGGATTTTCCTTTGTCGGAAATATTAGTCATTATACAGAACATTGACATTGATATGTAATGACGTATAAAAGATGTAAAGTTTCTCACTCGATAAGTTTTATTGGAATTTTACGTTTAAATTTTATTATAATGAAATGATTGAGATTGAGAGGAAAAGCTTTGAGAAATACTCCTCAACTACGTTTTGGGATTCTATCATGAATCTATTTGGAATTATTTAAAATTTGAATAATAAAAGAAAGGATAAAGGAATCGCGAATAAACAAAGTAAATAATTACTTTAATTTCTTAGTATGAATAATATGAAAGAAATTTGATAACACTATATAGGTTAGGTTGTCCCAGACCTATCTGCTAATGGCAGATTCTTGAGGTCATTTTAAGATAATTTTTCTTCGGCAAAAATATCGAGACATTATTTAATTATTATTAATTTCCGTGTTATAAGCAATTTTATAAGCAAAAAAAGAAGAGCTTCTGCAAACTAAACTTTATAAAGTGTTAAAAGATTAGAAAAGTTTACTAAGTTTACTTTAATAGAGAGAAAGAAAGAGAAAGAGAAAGAGAGAATTATAATTTAAGGCTTAGTTACAAAGATACATGATGGAAAAAATTGGAAAATTGCAAAAAATAATGAATCCTCTCAACATTTTCGCTGAGGAAAAATCATCTTCAAATGATCTCAAGAACCTGCCATTAGCAAGTGGTGCGATAGATTTTGGACACTCTATATATCTTAATGTTAGGTATGGCAATAAAAAAAGGACAGATTTAGCAGTCGTTCATCGATGTCTCTGCTCATTCATCGGTATAAAAGCGTGTAAGAACGAAACATTTCTCGTGTTTATGTTGTTCAACTCGTCGAAATTTATCCTTTCGAGTCTCTGCCCTCTCTCTCTCTCTCTCTCTCTCTCTCTCTCTCTCTCTCTTTCTCTCTTACTCTTTTCACGGCCAAACAAACAAGTTCCCCCCAAAATTCCATCGTCGTCAAGACGGTATGGCACGCTTCTACGATTTTTCATGGAATGGCACGAACGAAGATCCAGGCCGGTCGTCTGGTGCAGAAACTATTCGCGGAAGCTGAGCGCGTAATGCGTCGCTTGTCACATACCAGCAAGAGGGTTCGTCCGTTTAACTGTGTTAAGTGCCCTGTACCTACCGGGAGCACATAATGCGAGAGGAGAAGAGAGACAGAGAGCCCGCGACCTAAGCCCGTATACTCTCCGATGCAGGACCCTACGTGACGACGGATAAAGCCGTCAGTAGTGTTCGTCGCGGGCGCTGAGCCTCTCCTGTGTTCGGCCAGCTCGTATTCGACGTGATTGTCGAAATCGAATCTACATTGTGCGTTCTGCATTGTTCGCCAACCGCCGAATCACGTGTCTCGGAATTCTTAAGTATGACGTCAAAGAAATCGAAGTCTTCCTAGATATACGAATTCTTGGAAATCGTTCATGTGCACGAGACACACTTTACGCTGCACTCCTTTTTTTCTCATGGAGAGTCTGATTCGAACGTGATCGGAGTTCGTGGAACGGTCGAAAGTTACGTGTTTGGGAATTTTCACGTCACGTCGAAGAGAAGAAGGATCTTCGAATTCTGAGAGATGCACGGATACATGGATCTCTCTTAAAGATTCCCGAATTGATGATACATTCTCGTGTATCCACGAGATTCCGATTTTCTGGGATTGTATTTGCAAAATTTTGAAAAGACGGGAGAAGAGGTGATATTCGCGAGAAGACAGAAAATCGCTAAAAAAATAGCTAGTGTGAGTCGGCGTAATCGCGCGTTTGTGGAACTTATGACTCTCGCAAAGATTCGCAGTGAATTCCCCGAGATTCTTAAATTTCTCTCTTACATGAGATTTTGTTTTCCACGTTGGCAAGTATTAAAAGTTCTACGAGAACAAAACACGACTCGTGGAGTCCGGAACAAATGTCCGTGCGAGACATTACAAACATTATACGATCGCTTGCGTTCCTACATTTTAAAGGCGAATTAAATTCTTTCCGTGCTACGTGATCCGCGCGCGCGCGCGCACGCTTTGTTAGCGTGAGAGAATCGGCGTGACCGACCGCTGACTAGCACGGATACGGACATTATTAACCCATCAGAGAGAATCCGGACTCGTGCACGGTCCCCGATACGAATGATACGATAAGGTTCTTCTCTATATGCGAGCGCGACTCGACGAACCGAATCCGTTCAAGTCTCTACTGATCCATGATACGGTCCTAAATACAGTCCTAAAGATAGTCTCTTTCTCCTTCGTGAGTGCAGCGTTCCAGTTGCAGTTTCATTATATTTCTGGAAATTATGAACGACCTTTCCGAATGCAAAATTCGATTGTAGCCGCAAAGTTCGAAGGTGAACGAAGCGAATGAGACAAGAGCAGCGGAAAAATACGATATGGAGAACAAGTATCGATACGTTATAAACGGAAGATCGATCGCGCAACTTCTTCCCATATTGGACAATAAATCGAGAAACATCCTCGCGAGTGGAAAATTCAAGAGTGACGAGAATTTACGCGTCACGTGACTCTTTTTCTCTCAGAACGATGAGATCTGTGAGAGATTGGTCGAGATCGCCGTGAAACGACGAAGTGAAAAAAGTATTCACTCTGACGATTATGTGAACGAATCCCCTTGGGTTCCAAGTTCACGAAGTCGCTATACATTGCACATATCATTATATTCAGTGAGAACGGTGGTGGACCGAACGAGGGGGGAGGGGGGAGGGGGGGGATTAATTAATATCGAGGAAAAGTGAAAGAAACTCGTGCACGCGAGGAAGCACGTGGCAGCCTGAAATTGGAACCTGGTTCAATCTTGCCTCGTACAGAAATCTTTCTCTTGGCGAGTGTACACACGCTTGTGCGATCCTGTCGGGACGCTTTCTTGCCGCAGCCGAGCCTCTCACAAGTTTTCGTCCGCCGATATATGTGCGGCTATGATTTCAAACAAGGTGAGGATGCAGCGATTTCAGCTCGATAAACAATCGCGATTACGAGAAATATGAAGACTGATTGCGAAAGAAGAGCTATCGGAGCGTAAAAAAAATTTTCCCTGAAAAAAAGGAAGAGCCGTTTTCGCTTCAATGACTATACTGAGACAAATAATATTCGCAAAATATACCATATGTGTATGGTGATACTCATGATGTTTGAATTCGATGAGTGAATTCGAAATGAAGAATATTTTCTTATTATATTCTTATTTACAAAATAATTAAATATTTAAATATTTAAAATTGTTACTTTTTGACATTTACAAGTTCTATATTCACACATCAGATCTATGTATATTTTATTTCTTATATATTTTTTTTTGCTTATCCTATTTTTATATTTTTATATATTTAAATTGGTCTCTTATCGCCAGAATAAATCCTAATAAGCTCTTAAGAGTGTAAATTTTCTTTTTAAGCATTTTCAAAATAATCAAATTTATTTACGGACGATTTAATCTGAAAGTTGAGCTACTTTATTTTTATGTCTCATCGATCTCTTTAACCTTGTCGCCAGAATAAACCCTACGAGCTCGGGTTAACGTGCTGTAGAAGGTCTTGAGCGAAGATAGCTGCAAGCGACCGCGATATTCCTTCCTTGTTGCCGTTATTGGCGAAGGAGGAAGTCCGGATAAGGATCGTACTCATAATCGATTTGCCGCATAACATTATCGAAATAATAAATTGGCAAATAATCGCCCGAACTGATCGCGAATTATTCCTATCATCAAGCAATTTAATGCATGTCACTTTGCATGAATAAGCTTCAATTTGTCCGTTTTGATTGACCAGCCGAAAATAATAATGGTAATTCACAACAAAATTTATTTCCTAATTATGCACGCAGTTAACGTGTACATGCGCATATATATATACTATTTATTATACTATACTAAATATATCCAATTTTTAGTTAAGTTTTATTTATTTTAATTGCATTTTTAGTTTTTTAGGTTAGGTCAATTTTTACTTTTTTAAATTGTTTAGTTTTTAGTCTATTTAAATTTTGATAGTACGATTGCATGCAGTTAAATTTAACAGTCACATAATTAATTTTATTATTATAATATAGAGATATTCCACAATCGGATGATTAAGGTGTAGAGAATAATTTGCAAATGATTATGAATTAATCGATTAAGATATTATTTAAGCAATTGCTAAATGCAAAGCCTATCTTCTACTTTATTCAAAGTGCAATTTTAAAATATTTTTTCAATTTTCTATAATTTAATTAATTAGTATTAGCGTAATGTATTATAGCGGTACCTTCAAGCAACGAGAAATCGCAGCAAACTTGAAATACAGTTATCCTGCTGTTTTTCATAGGAAGGATGAGGCAATCAATGTGTTGATACATCAATCGACTTAGGTTCCGCGTTCGCGGGTTAATACAGGGTGTCCTAATCATATATGCTAATTCTTATATACGTGCTCTTCGAGTGCTCCTCAAAGTTTCGTCATTTTCGAAAAAGTAAATAGCCCTTTCTCAGCTATCTTTTAAATCGATCATCTCTAAATCGAATCCACGATTACATTTTCGTAACCGATGCAAGTGACTGGCACGAGCGATATCAGTATAATGTTTCTTCGCTCATTTATCAATTTTTTGCATATAGTTATTATCCTCTGATTACGTGCATATATTTATAATAAGAATAACAATTGTCAGCAAAAAATCTGCAAATAACCGAAGACATATCGGTATAATTTATCATTCGCGTAAACGCGTCTAAACGAGGCTATGTAGATGTGTATTGCGAGTCTTTTTCCTCTCATCACAACATTTTATAGATATCAGAAATGTTTAACTATGGCAATGAGAGCCAAGCGCGGGTATTAAACATTTTTATTAAACATTTTTTATTTTATTCTTAAGAGCCTTTCGTTTATATATGTTTAATTTTTTATTATATTAATATTTCCCTCAAATAGTCTCAATTTTATCGAATAATTTAAAGAATTTAATTTTCTGCTTTGCTTTGACACTTACAAACTCAAGTAATATAAAAAATTGCCTGCAAGCATCCTAAGTTGTTTCAAATAATCATTCCGACAGACTTCTATCTCTAGAATGTAGCTAGAATGTGTTAGACCTTAATTAATTATGTATAAGAAGCGATTCCTAGTAAACTTCCACGGCAAAGACGTTCGTCCTTTTGACTCATGTCAGATATTTATATATAAATCACGTCTCTCGGAAATTTATTTTCCACTATATCCTCAGTTTTTCATATAAAATAGCATTATCGGCCGCTACACTTACCAAGTATAGCGTAATTGAGCTTAATTAAGATTCCTCGGCATTACGCAGCAGTTTAGTTAAGTGAATCATTCGTGCAAGCTTTTCTCGACACGTGGCATAATGTTACATAACTTCTTATCATTCGACGATGCAAAAAAAAAAAAAATATAAATAAAGACAAGATAAAACTGTGAAAAACACACTAGCTGAGAGAACTGGTAACGAATCCTCACATATAATTGACCACACGACGCCAATGCATCGCTCGATGAAATTAATCGATGCTAATGAATCTCACGTTGATGCGGATATTCTTAATTTTCCAGAAATGCTGAATGTTTGCGCCGCTTATCTGATTTCGTGCGATCGCCATTCATCGCGTCTTAACGAGTAATAACATAAGATCGTGCATGATTAAATGCTACATATGTTACATCGTCATTCGTCATTCGTCAGTAAATTCATCATCCTCCGTATTTTCCAAAGAGGATCTGGATATAACCAAAAGATATGCATCACTGAAGAGAAGATTCATTCATTTGTCTAATTTATATATAAAACATCTACGGAATTTTTATTTATAAAAAATCCTTTTAAATTAAATCAAATAATTATATGATGTATATTTTTTTACAGAACAGCTTCACACTCGCTGTAAAAAGTTTTGATGCACAGTTGAAAAATCGTGTTAAATTTAACAAATATCACATGTCTCAAACGGTCCACAAAAATTGTTGTGTTAATTTAATGTAATATGGACATATTAAATAATGATGACATTGATACTACGTTAATATTTTAACATAAAATAAATGCAAATGTAATTTGAAATAAATTTTGTGTAAAATCAACATATTTTTAAGGATACAATTAATTTGGAAAAATATTATTGATGTTCTGTAGTCACTGTCATTTCTATTGAAGAATAAAATCAAAATATTTTTCTGTAAATTTAAACAGATAAATCCTATCACTAATAATACGGAACATATCTGTTATGTAAAATTAAAAATAAGTGCACATTGTGTTATTTTTGCGCTTTTATTTTTTTCTGTTGTTTTAATAATTTAACACTTGAGTTCAAAATAGCAATATAATAAATTAACACATGAATGTGTTAAATATTTAACACAAAAATTTTAATTGGCATATTTTTTAACAAGAAAACACAAATTGTCCAACTATGAAAATTAAAAGTTTCTCGATTTCCAATTAAACGATCAAAAAAAAAAAAAAGAAAGGAGCCCTTAAGAATCTATTAATTTCACAAAATAGTGAGAATTTGTTTGCGGAGCGCTCGTTACGAACGCGTCGATTAAGACATACGCGAAAGTGATCGACGCAAAAGCCGACCGGGAAAGTGCTCGATCGAGTTTGAATCCGCGATTTGTATTGTGCATTTGTGTGCATGCAACTATTCAGACTTTTACAATAAAGTTGCAGAACAAACAGGCACGAAAAATACGTTTTTTTTTTCATATATTGTTATTCGAAAAGAATAACTCGCCTCGCTCTACTATTAAGAATTTTTAACAAAAGTTAAATTTTTTTTACAACGTAATCACTTGCATTTGCAGTCTTAAAATTTCAGTTAAATTTAACTTATAATAGTAAATATATTCACAAATTCTTTAATTAAATTTTAATTATAATTTAATTTGTACATGAAATGTGTAATGATCCTTTTCCAAAATAAGAAAAGATTGGAATTTATATTAATATTTTGGTCTGTGCGTGACGATATTGATAGATGCAGAAAAGTGCTGCGCACATTCGTTACTGATATTTCCGGACATGGGGAATTGGTCAGACCTGAGTGTCTTTCATAATAAACCTCTGGTTTCCTTATCGCGTCTTATCTCCCTGCTCATAATGTAAAACTTGTTCGTTATTGACTGTCGTTCTATGGCTCGATCCGAAAACTCGTTCTCGCATGTCATTTTCCCTTTCAGTTCTACGCCAGCGAACACTTTTATCATATTCTTTTCACAACGCGCGCACAACGTTTCGTCGTCGCGAGTTATCGACCTTAAGCTACAATGAAGCTTTATCTCTATGAGCTTTATCTCGGGCCAATCGCTAAACTGGGCCAGAAATAACCGGCGATTATATGCAACAATACGTAAATCAAGGTGCACCCACTATTGCGCCGGTATATATAAGTACATCGAGCGTATTAATTTGAATTTTCAACAAGGTTGAGCTGAACCAACACGTCGCCGAGTAATCTTGTTCAAGGATAACGAAATTTATCGTTTTCGCGAACGTACGTTCATTAAGATAATAAATACTTTTCTTTGCGCCAATTAAGAATCATCAGACATGAAACAATAATCGACTTTATTACATAACTGACGTCACGCAACATGTGTAATCGTCGATATTTTTCCGCAGATATTCTGTTTCTCCACGTTCAGGATTATCGGCTCCTACTTATTGATGATTGATAATTCATTGGATCCTTAATTCCTCACGAGACAATATGGGCCGATACTAAAAGCGATTATCATAAATGAAAATGCAATATCTCAATTAGATGAACGAATAGGCGGATAGAATAATTGCCTCTCTCGCCTCTCTGGAATTCTTTTCCTTGCTTCGAGCCAAAGGGAACAAAGGACAGAAAAAAGAGTAGAGGGGACACCGTGTCATTATGTACGACACTCTTAATAGTCGCTACAAGCTACGGCAGTCGTCTCGGTTTGGTTGATGCAACCGTCGAATGAGTTTGCGCGAAATGCTTCGAGCGGTTGGAGTCCCAAATATAACACACACACACACACACGCACATACCCACCACATGGTCGTCTAAATTTTTATGCTTACTCTTAGCTAAAATAAATCGCAGGTAGCTGCCTTTCTTTCCGTCATTTGTCGTCTACTTCGAATTTTTAAAATATTTAACGCTTATTAAAGTTGCGTCAGATACTTGTAGGGAAAGTGTATTTCTCTCTCTTTTCCTTTCTCTCCCTCCCTCTCGTGAAATGTTCGAATTGTTTATAAGTATTTATAGTTTGGATTTTTTGACAGTTTAAATATATTGATATATTTTTTAAGATTTACAAAATATGCAACAGTTTTTTGCAAGAATTATCATGCATATTAAAAAAAATGTATTAAAATATATATATATATATATATATATATATATCATATATCATATATCATATATATGTACTATCAAAAATATGTGTTTCTCGCATTTTATATAATCTCTCGATAGTTACATCGGATAAACGACGCGCAACATTTTCTTATATCCTTTTCTTTTTTAGCAGATTTCAACAACGTGACGGCGTTTCGAGGCGACTTCACGTACGACACGGCGAATGCCAGCAGCAAAGGTCGGCGTACCGTCAAAGGTATCCCGAGTAGCAGTCTGCCGCTGGAGACGACGTTGCGCGTTATCTCGGAGCTGGGTCCTACGCTGCGCATGGAACGCGGCAAGGTAATACGCATGTACGCGTGCCCGTGGTGCCTGCGTCACTTCACGCGCAAGGAGAATCTCAAACTCCATGTCCGTTATATACACGGTCCGCTTGAAAGTCTCACGTGTAAGCTTTGTGGTAATAAATATAAGAACAGTAATAGTCTGCGTGTACACTCCTACCTCTATCACAACGCCAAGCGGGATAAGCAGCCCAGCAAGTCGCTGACGGCCGGTGGCGATGACGGCGGGGACGCGTAAAGCAATAGTTTTTTTTCTGAAGAGAAACGGTTCTCTTTTCTCTCTATCTTTTTTTTTTTCTACGAGCTACCGCGCCGAGGATATTGAACATTCGCGCATTGAGACGAGACAAGTATGACTTAGCGAGCGTTGCGAAAAGAGTGGAATTGTTATATTTACCTGTCTACGTACGCATTAATCCGGCATACAATCTAGACACAGTACTAATAAATACCGAGTATTTCTATACGTTGCTAGATAAGCGGAAGATTTATAGAAATAAAGAACGCCTTATTGTGTATACACGTTCTTGCAGACCTATCTACCTCTCTTTCCATCCATCGTCCAGATTTCATCGTGCAACTTTCTTTTTTCGTAAAATTTATCGTTACAATTCTCTCTCATTTGCTCAATGTATGATGAATATATAATGAGTACTTTTTATCTTGGCATGTATACTACTGTATTGCATAATTATAAGCTGAGAGCGAGAATAGAAATAATAATTTACAATATGGTTTTGATCACATAATCTTTGAGATTCAGAAGATTAAAAAATTAATTTAAATCTTGTGCAGATTGACAATTTCTTTTTATTTTTTTTTTCAGAGGAAAAAATTTTTGAATTGTCGAATCTAGAAATACGATTGGGAATTGGCCAAAAATATGCTACTTAAAAAAATTAATATTTGTCTTCGATAAACAAATATAATTAATAATAATATAATATAATTTTAAAACTACAATATATATTTCATTTTCCATTATTGATCGCAATTCGAAATCTATCGCAAAATGATATATTCTCAAAGTATCGATCAACTATCATATATGACAACTTCGTATGCGCGGTGATTGGCATTTTGCACAGTGAAAAAGTTTCCAAGAATTTTCTGCTCTTATCACTTCATAGGCAGTGTTGAGTGATTGAGCTCGCGTCTGCGCAGTAAAACATTAGCAGACGCTATTAGAACTCACAATCAGTCGCGTAGATATTTCATTGCAATTAGGGATATTTGGACCTTTTCTATATAAATTATATACTACATATATATAATATTATAATAAAATATCTATATATATATATTTAATATAGAATTTAATAAATTTTATATATTATTAGAGCATAACAGACGCACATAAAGAGCACTAAAAAATATACATAATGTATAAAGATTTCAAAAGAAGCAGCATCAAAGTATACACATACAAGTCTGTTTGCATACAACACCGATCATATGATCGACGACGCTATGCGCACGCATAAGCTTTGTGACAGGTCTCCCATAGCCAAAATAAACGAAATCTTACTGTAAATCTTTTTGAATTTGAATGTTTCGTTTATCTTCTGACCGTTTTCCCATTTGTGGATATTACGAAAAGAGAAATCTTTCTGGAATCTGCTGGAATATTCTCTTGATTTCTACATGTTCCTGTATACTAATAACACGCAGAATGAGAAGTACTCGCTCACAAGAAATAGAAATACCTGTTTCGAAAAAGAAGAAAAAGAAGATACGTGGAAAAATTTTAAGGAACGTGGAAATAAAATAAATAATTTATACTTAAGTAATATCAGATAAGTTTGTGAGAAAATTAAGAGAAAAATGTTGCAATTAGAAACAAAGCAAATAAATCCAAAGTTAAAATTTTACATTATGAAGAAAAGGCAACAGAAGAAACAAGGTATGTTATTTTGATTCTATGTTTGCTTTTATATCTGCTTTTCTATTTTTTTTATATGCTTTATTTCAGAACAAGAGATCGAAGTGGAATGTTTGCGTCAAGAGAAACAAGAACGCGAACAGATTCTAACAGAATTGAATGGATTACATGAAAAGTTTTCCATCTTGGAGAAAGAGCTTTCCAATTATAAAGAGAAAAAAGATCAGTTGCTTAAAGAGCTTGATGTTACAAACAAAATTTTAAAACAGACTGAGATAGTCAAAATACAAAAGATGAATAATAACAGGTTTATATCTTGATTAAAATGTTGCAAGCATTGCAAGGTTTCAAAATTGCAATAAGAGAATTTAATCTTTTCAATGTTTTGTAGAAATACAATAATAAAGGAAAATTTGGCAGGGAAAAATAGAGAACATCTCACTCATAATAAGATAGCATTACAAAATAAAATTATTGATGCACCACCATTGTCTGCACCCATAGTTCAAACCGTAAGTAGAATATTATCTATATTAATATTTTAATCTTAAATTTTAGTGTTTGATATATATGTTTCATTAAACTTATATGTCATAGAGAATATATTTATATTTGTATAATCAAATGTGCTTTGATTTTTTAAAAGCCATTGATGACAATTAGCAGACAAAATGCAGACAACTTATCACCTGCAATATATCCGAATAGAACACATGTCAACAAAAAATTACCATCCAATTTAAATGGCGAAGTACAGCTAAGTAAATATACAAAGTTAATATATTAAAGTTCACA
>JBCEZX010000045.1:2934167-2975070 GCA_039654345.1 Cataglyphis cursor | reverse complement strand
TTACATTTCTTACATACTTTTTTTTAGAAACGAATCTGCATGTGCCAAAGCTGCACTCATCACTCACACTTGGAATTATGACTGGTGATTCTAATCACAAAAGTGCATTCTTACCATACAAAAAATCCCCGAAACTATTGAAGTCAACTCCAAAAAATTCTATTTCACAGTTTACGACAATTAGTGCAGACATATCACCTGCAATACTTTCGGATAGAACACATGTTAACAAAAAATTACCATCCAATTTAAATGGCGAAGTACAGCTAAGTAAATATACAAAGTTAATATATTAAAGTTCACAATATCATATTTTATTTATTTTTCTTACATTTCTTACATACTTTTTTTTAGAAACGAATCTGCATGTGCCAAAGCTGCACTCATCACTCACACTTGGAATTTTGACTGATGATTCTAATCACAAAAGTGCATTCTCACCATACAAAAAATCCCCAAAACTATTGAAGTCAACTCCAAAAAATTCTATATCACCAAATAAGACACAAATAAATACATGTAAGTATCAAATAAATAATTTATTTCATATAAACCACAGATTGATGTTACTTTATATCATTTAATTTCATATTGTATCATATTTGTGCAGTTAATCTCCACTCGTTAAAAGAAAACAAGGATATTAATAAACAAAATATATGTGATGATAATTTTGCTGACATTAAACTGAATCAGGTTGTTAAATATATTAGACTTAAAATTAATTAAAAACTAATTAAAAAAATATATCACTTTTTACATATACAAAAGTATTTGTTTGATATAAAAGTAATAATAATATTCTACAATATTCTAAAATTTTCAAAATCTAATATTTCGTATATAATAACTTAATTTCTGTATAGATTTGTACATATTTTTTAATTTTTATTTTTATCTGTTAATGAAGGATATAGATGTAAGGATAAGAAGAAGCAGAATTTCTTTTGATTATTCTCATTTATCGTCGGCTCAATTGCAACTTAATCCCTCTCCAGTTTCTTCTTTGTATCCATATTCTCCATATCTTTCTGATATTAATCCTAACTTAAATCTTCCCAACTTAAATACATCCTCTACTTATATAACTTCTAATATCAACTCAAATTTTGTGCCTCCTTTGACTTATGCCAACCAAATTCCTTTATTATCTTCTGTTACTTGCGACGGTACTTCTTATATGAATCCACCTCCCATTTACTCCAATATGTCTCATGTTAAACTATCTTCTTCTTTGATTCCTGTTACTCGGTCTAGTACCTCTCATATCACTTCGACTTCTTTGCCTACTGTTATTGATGTCAAATCAAACAATAATTCACCTCCTTCAATGGTTACAACAAGAGTCTATTTCAATACCTTTTGTGGCGATTCGCCTTCCTGTAAATCTTCCTGTTACTGATATCCATCTCCATTACCAATGTTCCATTTATTAATTGTACAACCTGACAGATGGTCTATTTCCTAAGATTAGTCTTTTTCTTATTAAAAATGAGCGACGATTTATCTGACAGTATTATTTAAAATGCTGGAATCTACTGCAAATCAGAGGAGTAAGTGAAGATATGAATTCTAATTTTAATTGTAAGTCAAATAAATCAATGTATTTTTTACATTTATTTTCATGCAATTGTACGCATTTAATCTGACATAACTACCTGAATTTATCCAATATCTCATCTAGAAACTTCCACAAATAAAGCAATTTTGTGTGATATAAACAGTATATTATTGTTAAAAAAAAAATTAAATACTAATGTATAAAAGTAAAATTAAATTAGATACTGATAATGTATAAAAGTATGATGTATCCTCCAAATTTGCTATATATGTTCGGAAGTTTTATATATAGTTTTAGTATAAGTTTTATATATAAAAGATTAATGTTCTATCACATAATAATAATATTCTCTCATAATCCCGAAATAAAAAAAGAACTTTTTTGTTAAGCATATTTAATGAATTGTATTGTATTTTTAAAAATATATGCAGACATATGACTAATTGCATAATAAAACTAAACTATGACCCAGAGACTCGATTTACTGTAGCGTTGATGATGCACGGTGGCGTAAAACGTACGTAACGTATGGTGTTCCAGATGTTAACATATGTCGAAGATAGCGTGATTGCTATACCAATCGTTATTATGAAACAGCCGAGATAATTAATCATTTTTTCGAAAGTCCATAATTTTTTCTTGTCCGCAGTCATTTCCGCAATCCCTTGTAGATTGCCTATAGAATTCGTGATTTGACTTGTGGTTGGCTCCGCTGCATCAATGAGAAGTGGCTGATCTTCCCGAAGTGTGCTAATTATCGGAATTTGGATGGTATCCTTTTTCTCTCCTTCGTCCTCGTAGCAATCGATAAATTCGCTTGAATATGAATTTGTCTCCTCGTCCAAGTCATCAAAGTAAAGATATGCATAGCTGTTGTCAAAAATTTAATTCAAAACATTTAAGTACAAATTATTATATATATGTATGAATTTAAAATAGTTTCAGAAAATGAAAGCTTTTTAAATTACGTATTAAAAGTGTATATTCTGATAAATATGCATTTTTTAAATATTTTAATTCCTCAATTTAGATATATATAGCTCCATCTAAATATATGTAATTCCTTATGTACCTGTGAGGATTATTCGTGGCACTCAAGAAACCGTAATAAATCGAACGCGAATGAGCTCTGGAGTCTGTCAAGCGTTGTTCTTCGTTGTTGCATTTCTTCCGAGAACCCATATAAATATTTTCTTCGATGGTTGATGTTCGAGTCGATCTGTCTTTTAAAACTAACATTCGGCTGTATATTAGAGGCGGTAACACGAAGACCAGCGATCCGGTTAACGATCCACCGATGAGGGCCATGACGATATCGAATCGTGATACTGATTCACCCACGGCCACACTAAGTAAAACCACGGCCGATCTCATGGCACATCGTTTCCATCCAAACGCTGGAAGAATTCAACATGTATAAGAATATTTAATTTCAGATTATTCAATTGATTAATTAATTGAATTATTAATTAATTTTTCAATAAAAAATAAAATTTACGGCTTACTTCTCCGCACATTCCAATGATCTTCCAGATGCTGGAAAAGCGCTGAGTAACCGATTACACTGGAGAAGCACAATTGAAGAGCAGCTAATAGGATAGCAATATCGGCAATTGATCCCGATGGCATAGCTTCAAGAATATTGGCTGTCGTATTATCACCGTACTTCCATACAGCTAAGCAAGCGGTAACGGCGAACAAAGATCCGCTTGCTAAAAAGAAAGAATTAATGTCAAGAATAACAAACAGGTATTTTGCAAAAATTACTCTGTCATCATAAATAAGATCATTTCGATATCGAAAAATCAATAGCCGCGAATAGTTATTCGATACATTAAACTGAACTAAAAAATCAAAATCTTTGAGAAAAATAAGATTTTTTTCTCGTATACGATCTTAATATTTACAAAGATACGAAAAAATTAATTTAATTTCTCTTTTGTCATCTCTTACTTAAAAAGGAGAAAAATATGGCTCTGTCGATGTCTCTTGGCTGACGCATATCAACTTGTATCGTCATCAAGGTAGGATGCACGTCGAATTGAAAGGCTAGCATACCATACCTAAAATTCATTCGAATTGTTAATTTTTTTCAATTAATTGATCGAATTCGATTTTATGCGTATACCCGGAAATAAATTTATCCCACGTCGGTGAAGTGACCACTGGCGCAAAGTTGGATGATGTTCGATCATCAGTTATGATGCTCCACCATACTAATATCGCTGTTAAAATAACCGTGATACTGGAGCACGTTGCCACCCATCTATAAAACGATTAAAAAATTAGCATCAATTATGATAATTATGATAATATAGAAAAAAGTTTATCTCACTTCATATCTCGCGGACTACCCAGCCACATCAACGGACAAAGTAAAACGCCGACTATTAACAGCCAATAACAGAAAGAGAAATCGAAACGCTGTCCTGATAATTCGAGCCCGAATAGATGCAGGTTCTGCGAAGCTTGAGTACAAATTATGTGTGTAATAAAGGAATTAAATTTAATATGCACAAGATATATACCAATAAAAAATAACATGATATCAAGGAAATGCTCTATTTCTACTGAAAGTAACGTAAAGGATACAAGGATGATAAATAAGGATGTATAAATGACGGAAAATATATTTTAAAATAAGATCAAGATTTCTACTTTTTAATATAATGCAAGCTATCTATTATTTACCCACCAACTAGTAAATTTGGAATACCGCAACCAAAAACTGTCAGATCTAACAGCAGAATGACAATAGATCGTGCGCGCGGTCCCATCGTGAATTCCGTCACAGCTGCAAGAGGGTAACTGCAATTTTAATCGAGATGTTGAATCAACATTTTTCAATGTGTTCTCATTGGAGAATATCTAAAAAATTTTCTAAAATTTGTGGCGTTCATTACACATCTTTTAAACCTTTCAATTTTAAAAAATACCGATTTTTTCGTAAAATTTGTGGATCCAGAGTACTCGCGATGATCCATGACTTTCCCAAGAGAATAGCCGTATAAATTTGTAAACTGAAGACAATGAGCACCAGAGGAATCCCATACAGTCCTAAAGAGATATATATCATATATATTTTTTATTAATATATTATTAAAATTTTACATACAATGTCTCTTTTTCTATAAAAATTGTAGCGATCTATCAATGTATATAATTAGAGAATAAATAAATAAATAGAGAATATTAAGAAAAAAAGAAAAAAAATTGTGCTGGCCTCTTTATACAATTTTACTAGCATAGAAATTATAATTATTATTCGATATTTTTTATTAATTAACTTATATAAGTATATATATATTTTGTATATTTATATTTTATTAATTAACTTATATAAGTATATATACATTGCAAACAAATGTTTATTGTTTATATAATTCTCTTTTAATATTTTTTTGAACTAAATTTATGACAAATGTCTTTTTGATTTCTAATTAGAACTCGGTTCTTCTTTTTTTCTTGCAAAATATCTTAATTGTCTTTTCTTCGATGAATATTTCAGCGCAATCTTTTTTATAGAAAATGCAGGACTCACCGCATTGGACGATTGACCGCGGTAGCGCAATTATCGGAAACACGCCGAAAATGTCGACGATGCACAGAGTAGCGAAGAATAGCGATAATCCCGAATTCGCATCCCTCCAGCACAACGGAATATTCTCGTGGTTCATGCTGCGGAATCGTCGCTTACTGCAATACGTCCACCACGGTGAAAGCCCGCGGACCGGTTCTCCGGTCGTAGCACGCAATAACGTGGTAACTCGATATACCGAATAGAGTACGGATCAGTTTACCATCGGGTATGAGAGCCGCGAGGAAGACCTACAACATATGTAACTTTCGCGTTGAGCAAGCTGCCGCAAAGTAAATGATAGCGTTCACTCAAAATATCAAGTTTTGCGAGCTTTAATCAACATCTGCCAATATATATATGTTTTTATTTTAAAAGCGAGCCGTCAATGTAAAATTTTGTAATATAAAAATTACATCAAAAATATGTAAATATAAAATGAAATATTATTATAGAGTATTTTACGAAAAAAAAAAGAAAAAAATTGAAAAGCTGAGTAATATGTTTTTAAATATTTATAAATTAAAAATATTTTTGTCGCAAAGTTGAGAATAAAAAGAAGATATATCTTCTATTATGTATATCTGAAGAGGATTGATGTAAATATTATACGGTAATATTTATACGGATTGTACATTTGTGATGTTATTATTTATATATGCGACAAATTATTTAATAATTATTATTAATTTTTTAAATTATTTTCTGCCAATACAATTTAACAAAGGCCAGGATATTGCTAAATAACGATTGTTATATTAATTTTTGTGCTTTAAATATCATTGGATTTAGTTTTACTATAAACGATAAATTTTTACTATAAATTGAAATTAAAAAATTATATTGAACTGATAATGATCAATAAGCAAAAAAATTATATTAGTTATATATTTTTTTCTTCTTTAATTATTTTATTTTTATAATAATTAATGCAATAATACAATAATTAGCATTATCATTTGTTTCACAAGCGGGTGATGCCGGCGATTATATGTATACGATTCGTAGGCGAGTATTCTGGATAAAGATGGCACCGATAGCGAATACATCAGTTATTAAAAAATGATTTCAACTTCTTAACAATTTCAACATACATTTTTCATTTTATAATGTAAATGAATAATAAGATTAACATTCTTTTTCTTCTATTCTTTCTTCACGAATATTTTTTAATTTTATTATAATGGTAATTTAATTATCTAAAGCTAAATTGCTTCGTAAAACTAAATCCATTTTTTGAAGACATATACTTATATTACAAATTATATATTTATTTGACAATAGAGCATTGAATTATTTAAGAAAATTCTACATAAAAGATATAAGTATTTTAAAGATTTCAATCGTTAATCTCTGTCGCAAGATTAACAATAGAAAATAGAATAACGATAAGATATTGATGAACCATCTTATTTTCAATATTTATTACATATGTTTCTCTAATATTTTTCCTAAAACTTTACAATTTTTTTATTATGTCTTTTATAATACGTTTTTGATTTTATATTTTAATATTCCAAAAACAATATATAATATACAGACACATTAATATTATTTTCGTTTTTATGCTTAATTTTGCAAAAGTCGTGCGTATAATATATTCGCATTGCATAAAAGTTGCATGAAAGGGGAATTTTTATTGTGTCATAAATGCGCCCTTCGTAAAAATTTACATTTCCACGAATGCCATGAGACATTCAATTCAGTTACTGTCTCATCCGGCGAAAGAATGCCAAATGTACGCGTTTCATTGTTTACAAAGACGCCTGGAGTCGGACATAGCTATTTTGCCATACAATAATTCGCAGCAGATTCTCCGGCTTCCAGACGTCTTCTCTTTCTGCATTCTGTTGCGATTCCTCATTTCATTCCTCAACTGTCAACATTTCTTGCCGTTGGAGAGAACGTCATCCTCCTCTGTCCTCCTCCTTCTATATCTCTCGATCATGAACTAAGTAACTCTTGATTGGCCATGCTCCACGAATCATGAGTTAGGCTGATATTACATTCGAATGACAAAATATTTCTCGGATAACGATTGGCTATCGAATAGAGAATTTCTAGAGTCTCTGTCAAATATTCTAAAAGATTATAAAAAAGATAAAGAAATAATTTTTTCATACTCCATAGATTTAATATAAAAATAAAAGCAGTAGTAAAAATTAAGGGCTCGTGAAAAATGATGGGACGTCACGATTGATATGTTCTTATTCTTTTTCAGAAGCAATAACATGGCGTATCCAATCAGGCTTCACTGCTTCGTTTAGCCTCGCAATTTCTTAATAAAAATTTATCTCATTCATCCTATCTGGTTGTTTCTTACATATTTCACGACCCTACTGAATATCAGATGTCATAGTTCGCGAATTTGCGGAGTCGGTGGGTCGGCCATCTGCTTCAGTTGCAGCCGGAGCCACGTCATATTTGTGTGCCGCTTGGAAGCAAGCAAGGCAAACTGGCTTCCGTGTTTTCACGTTAAAATTACGTTCCCGTAACCGCAGACATGAATATATTCCGGCTGCTGGGCGATCTGTCGCACCTTCTAGCCATTATCATACTTCTCCTCAAGATATGGAAGACGCGGAGTTGCGCCGGTGAGTCGCGGTGTCTGTCCTTTACGGAGACGCGAACGATTATGTCAAACGATGTGTTACAATTGTACGCCCGCGACTACCCGCTCAGCTGATAGTGATTATCGACGCTTGACTTGTTCGCAGGTATCAGCGGCAAGTCCCAGATTCTCTTCGCGATTGTTTATACCACCCGTTATCTAGACCTGTTCACCACATTCATATCGGCGTACAATACATTCATGAAAATCATTTTCATCGTCGCGTCCCTCGCCACGGTCTTCTTGATGTACGTCAAGTTTAAAGCTACGTACGATCATAATCATGATACGTTCAGGTAAGTCAGTCTTCTGTCAATATCTAATTATCTTATCTCCTGTATACGCAAGATATGTGACACGTGGATATAATTCTTTCGTTGCAGGATCGAATTCTTGGTTTTACCTGCGCTTGTACTGGCGCTATTGATCAATCACGAATTGTCTTTTGTGGAGGTTCTATGGACATTCAGTATTTATCTAGAATCAGTGGCGATATTACCGCAATTGTTTCTGGTTTCAAAAACAGGCGAGGCGGAGAGCATCACCAGTCATTATCTATTCGCATTGGGATCTTACAGAGGCTTGTATCTATTCAACTGGGTCTACCGTTACTACGCCGAGGATCATTATGACTTAATTGCCATAGTCGCAGGACTGGTGCAGACAGTTCTATATTGTGACTTTTTCTACCTCTACATTACCAAAGTACTGAAGGGCAAGAAATTACAGCTACCTGCTTAGCTTCAGTTAAGAGTATTATCCTCTTGTATCGGAGAAAAGTCCGATTGCCCGTCTTCGGCATCATCGGTCCGAGATAAATCTGGGCAATCCTGGGAGGCTCGTGGAACGCACATACAATGTATGTTTCTGCCAAGTGTGGAATATCTCGCAGCATCTTTCCTTCTATCAAACATTCTTCCTTCTCCCATCGATCATCCTCTCGTGTGATGCCGCTTGCTGTGTTTCCTTTCCAGGATGAGATCTAAGTTGCCTTTATTATTCTTTCGTACATTTCAAGCAACATAATTTTAGAATCAAGATAATCATTTATTTTATGAATTTAGAAATTTAACAAGATAATTGAGGATAAAAAAATTGTATAAAATCAGAATTTTCATTAATATTTACTGTTTATATCGTTGTGCAATTTTGAGTAATAAATATAGTTAATAATTAAATATATAATTATATATATAATACACCATATCTTTTATAAATTTTAATTGGAAAATCTAAGATTTTGTCATTTCAGTGAAGTAAATGTGCGATCGAATTTACAAAGCGTTTATATATTGCAGTCGGAAAAAAAGCGGAAGAAAAGGAAAGGAAAGCGCACTTACACGTAATTCTTCTATATTAACATGTTTTATTTTTAAATCGAAAGGATTCCTGCGAGAGACGACCATCTATTTAAAAATCTAAATAAAAAATATTTTGTCATAAAAGTTCCAATTCCATTTATATAAAATAACAAAAACAAATATATTATAAATTTTTAGAAAATTTATTCTTTAGAAGAAATATGGATTCTCTTTCTGTTTGAATATTTGTAAAACATTTAGAAAAAAAATACTATCTTGTGTAAATGTGTTATTTCGGCGATTCAAGAAGAATGTAGAGTAATATACTTTACCAAATCAGAAATATGAACAGCTTCTTTAAGAGTCGTTGAGCGGTTTTTTACATAAACAATGCCATTCTTAAGACTAGTCTTATCCACTGACACGACGAACGGTATTAGGCACATTTCTATTATTTTTTCTGTATTAGTTAAAATAGTCGATATTCCCTTTGCCCTAAACATATTGTTTACATGTAGTACAAAGCGATTTAAGTCTATATCAGTCTCATTGTCTTGTTTTTCTATGTGGAACGAAGTTTTATACGGAGATAACTTGGGATGTATACAAGCAATAGTTGATTTGTCAAACATGTAACTATCGCAGAGTAACGCCAGACAGCCCCAGTCCAAAGAAGTGACATGTTCGATCATATGCATATCCGCAGCATTAGTGCTTTCAGTCTGTAAATAAATATCTCATTTAATTATTTATTTTTTCTCACCCTCATTTTTTCGTAACATCTCATTAAGTACTATACCTGAGAATATAATTTGCGTATGCCAGGATAATAAGTAATCGTCTCTACAGTGATATTTCCAAAGGGAAACTGAGCTTCTATTTCCGTCACGTCGACATTTCTCGCTTTCTTCGCCTCGGCGAGAACAAATCTCGAGGGACACTGGGAGAGCTTGCGCCACCAAACCTTGCGCTCTCGCTGCTTCTTATGCAGCAGACTTTTTGACTCGGACGCATCGACGATCAAGTTGATCTTAGCGATTCTATGGGACGATATTCTAGCCGACAACAGAGACTCGTTCCACGCGCTCTTCGACATCGTGGCGAGCGTAGCGAGCGCGAACGGTAGTGGCTCGTCCATCGAATTGCTCCGCAGAAGCTGCAACGTGTCGGCAATCGAGTCACACGGGAATACATTGTGACGCGCCATCGTGACACAATGCGCGAACCAGTGCTCCTCGAGGTTCCTAAGCAGCAGTCTACCCTGAGGACCGTACGCGAAAACCCGCTCTGACAGATTGAGAAAGTGCGGGCCGACGATCCTCAGTACAGCTTCCAGATTCATCGTTCGGAGTCGGATCTGGTTTTCGTCAGGGGCGCGACGAAATACTCTTCTTCTAGCACGGCGGCGTTCTTCAGTATCTCGCCCCGATGAACGTCGTTTCGCGCCACGTCGTCCCGCAGACGAATATGATCGTTCTCCAGGGTGCTGTACATCGGACGCACCGTCTCGTCGATGCGCGCCGTTCGTAGCCGCTCGGCGAACGCTATCGCCTCCTCCAGGATCCGCTTACTCTGCTCGTACTCGAAGCCGACTAGCGCCAATCTTTCGAGCCTCCTGATGATCGCCTCGTCGATCACCGGCTTCTTATCACCGCGCGCTCGGTTGTTGATATTTTCCACCTCTTGTTGTTGTTGCTGCTTCGCTTGTACCGTCGAAGAACGATACGTCTTTGATGATGTAATCTGATGCAGGGGAATTATGGCATTTTTGTCAAAGAGTTTGCATGCTCGTCGTACCGCGTACATGCTTGATGATAATCAGCTGATCGGATTTGATCTTTTTGCCTAGGTCTATCTATCTTGTCACAGACGCTGAGAGAATTGATATCTGTCTCTTTTGGCTACACTTTTTATATTCGTTATCTTTCTGTCCTCTTTTAAAAGAAAACACGACTTTTCATTTTAGTGCACGGGAAAATGCAATTGTGAATATATAGTTCGATCTCTTCGAATTGTTGATTGTGTCTAATTTACTACAATTTTTATTTATTCTTTATGTATTATTTATCAAGCTTGATTGGTTACGATTTGGGGAACACCAAAAATACCCTATCCGACAGCCAATCAATGTGTCTGAAATTTGTCCTAAGCAAATAACGTTAGAAGCGGGTTCACGCTGCTTCTGGTGAAACTATAATTTTTTATTATTTTATCTATTCTTATTAATTAATATTATTATCATTATTGATAATGAGCGTACATATGAAATAATAAATAAATAGATTTAGGCATTTAGTAGGAAAATATCAGAAATTCACTATCGAATTTGTATGTCATTTTCGAGTCGAACATATCATGTCCAAAAATTCATGCATCACGACTGTTGATCCTGAAGAAAGACTAATCGGCAATTTAATAACGGATGTGCACATAACAACATAATCTTTTTTCATCGAATACATCGCCGAGTCTTTTCAGAACCAATAGTCATGATGCACAAATAACATCTAGACACGATGTTTCCAATCCGAAACCCGGAAGTGAAGGCATTTCTGTATGTGTGTATTCCTGTGTGTGCGATCTACGCTGCGTCTATGCCATTCTGCACCAATCGGAGTCTCATTGTGCAGCACATTGTCATCGCTCGCTCTCTCTCTCTCTTTCCCCCCTTTTCCCTCTCCCTCTCACTTTTCCCTTCGAGATAACGATTAGACGCATACTTGAATAACATCGATCCCGATTTCTAGAACGAGGTCACCACGCAGGGGCAACGATCCGCGCGCGCGGAGCGAGCTCGATCACTATCGCGCGTACGCCCGTCGTGTTGTGTTTACGTACGTGTGTACACACATAATATAAACGAAGCCAGTCGCGCTTTTGCATCGTCGTGAACCGTCGTAGTGAAACCGGAGAATAGTGAAGATCATCCAGGATCATTCGCCTCTCTTCGCGCTCTCTCGTTATTGGTAAAGTCTACTCTCTAGCAACGATTTCGCGTCCCTTAGCGTGGACGCGTCCGGACTTCTTTCGTCGCCGCCATCCTCTTTGCCGTTTTCCCCCTCGTTTTTCTCCCTCGCTCTCGCTGTCGACCGAGAGATGACGAGTTACATCGCTCGTCCTCGCTGGCGGCGGTGCATCGTTTCCGCGAACGTCCGCGTCGATGACGCAAAGTGAACTCGTCGCGCTTGCTGCGAGAGCGTTCGCCCCCGGGAAGCGTCCCCGTTGACGGATTTAGGCCAGTCCAAACAATACAAAAAGATGGACGCGACGATAGAGAGAGAGTGTAGCGCGTTGGGCGGTTTGTTTCAGCAGATCATCACTGACATGAAGGTGAGGAGACGTTCCGCTCGAACGATTAACAACCGAGTTTCACGTTCTGTCAATGTTTATATCGAAAATCTGCCTCATTCAATCGCACTTTTTACATTATCCTGTGATTTTTTCCTCTTGTTTTTTTTCTCTCTTTTTCGAAAGTTTTTTGAGTATCCTTTCATATACATATTATGTTATGTTTATGAAATCTTTTCTATATGTGAAGATTTTTATATTGTTGGAGATTTTTTGATTATCCTTTCTCTTTAGTTTACCTTAGATCTTTAATTTACATTAGTTCTTTGATTTATATTACTGTTACATTAACTTTGTGTGCTATGGAAAATTCTTTATTTCTGGAAAAAATGACATTTTTATTATTTAGAGTCAATTAACAATAAATCAATAAATTTAACATTGTGAATATACATGTGATGATGTTGCAATTCACAAAATGCATATTACATATGAATTATTTGAATAAAAGTCAAGTACTTTTCAATAAGATTAAAAGTGCTGTTTTTTTAAGTTACAAACATGAAAGTAAAACACTGTATGTTTTAATAAATAATCTAATTTTATTAAGAAAAATGTTTTTTTATTTGTGCTTTTTAATGCTTACAAATATCATTGTTATTAAGATTGACAATAATAATCTAGTTCTATAATTGAGGTGTTTTTATTTTTTCACCGTTTTTTTTATAATTTTTTATGGAAAAATAAAAGCTTTAATTTTAAGCACATAAGCAAGAATTGTAATATATATTTTTATATTTTTTATATCTTATAACATATTTACTTTTTAATAAAATAAGAATAAAAGCACTTGCTCCATTTTATATCTACAAAATATTTTATATTTACAACAGCATTAAGAAAATATGCTTCATAAATTAGTACTGTCTGATTGAAGAGAATATATGGGCGTATATGATTATATTATCTGTCACTAATACATAAGTTTAAATTGCTTTTTGACTAATGCTTCAACTAATATTGTAACAATATTAATATTGCATTAATGGATTCTCAAATTTTCAAATAAGACGCATTATAATATCCTTTTTTTCTTTTTATAGAATGGAGCACCACTTTGGGAAGATTTGATTTCAAAAGCTACAAAGTTACATGCAAGTTTGAGGTGAATACAGATTTATATATATTTCACTATTATTTATATATTTTCTATAATTTTCAAAAATATATAGAAAATCTGTATTGAAGATTTTTTATAAATAACATTTTATTACAAATGTTTGCAATATTAGTGTAAAAAATTTAATTCATTTATTTTATCTCTTTATCTCATATATTTTGTTGCATGTTTTTAATCAAGTGGAGGTTTATATAAATAACTATATATATCTATATATATATATAAATAATATGTTTTAAGATGCAATATATATTATTGCAGAGCTGCTCTCTTGGCTATTTCTGCATATCTTGAGACTTTTCAGAAGATAGCAGATGCTGCAACTAATGCCAGGGGTAAGTTTTTACTGAATTGTAATAGAAATTATATTTTTTTACTATACAATTAAAGTTTTTTGCATTAAATAAGCAAATTAAAATGAAGAAAAATTAAAATAATACTATCTCTGTTTTGAATAAGGTGCAACTAAGGAAATTGGAACAGCACTGACACGAATATGTTTAAGACATAAGGCGGTAGAAACTCGTATGAAGTCATTTACTAGGTATGTTGAAATATCTCTTAACAATAATTTTGTATGCATTAACAGAGATATATTTGTTTTAGTTTATTAGCATTACTTGTTACAGTACTTATATATATTATTTCTTTTAAGCGCTATTATGGATTGCTTGGTGCTGCCTTTACAAGAGAAATTAGAAGATTGGAAAAAATCTTTGATCAATTTAGACAAAGAACATGCCAAAGGTTAATGATTATTACAATATCATAAGTTATGTTTTTAAGAAAAATATAATTTTTTTGTTACAATCTACATTTTTGCTACTTTTAGAATTCAAAAAAGCAAGGGCGGAGTTAAAGAAACGCTCCACCGATACTCTACGTCTGCAAAAAAAGAAAGCGCGAAAGGGACAAGTTCACCTACACATCCAGGGACAACCTCAAAATCATGGGACATGTTCCAGCGATGTGGAGCTCAATAGGATGCTGGAATCGTCGGCGGCGGTTGTCCAAGAGAAAAGACTGAGTTTAGAAGAAACGGAACGAAAAGCCGTCCGTGCTGCCCTTCTCGAGGAGAGAGGCAGATTTTGCCTCCTTGCTCGATTCCTGAAACCTGTACTTGTTAGTAGACAGATATACATGTATATTTATATGTTGATACCTATATATACATAAATGCATAATTAATAATTTAGGATGAGGAGATAGCGATGTTAATGGAATTGACGCATTTGCAAGAGGTGTCCGATCAATTACAAAGACATGCCGCATCGCCGCATCATTTACCGCCTGCATCCGAGCAGGTAATAACGGACATAAAAGGTTGCGACGTTACTCAATGGTCGTTGGCTACGCCGCCGTCGAGTCCGTCGCTATCTCTCGGATCGAGGAAGAGCTCTATGTGTTCGATCAGTTCTCTAACTAGTAGCAGTAGTGGATCTTGTAAAAGTCATCCAAGCCCGTCCGGACATCCATGGCACAGATCGCTCTCTCAGGTAATTACGCGTTGGTAATTAGTTCTCCTAGAATTTTTCTCTATTCTTTTTTTTCTCCACCTCATTATTCTGTGGATTGATTTATTAGGTATTTTTTTTTACACATTGCATGACATGGTAACACTATTAATGCAATGTAAAGCTGCAATGCACCTAGTAGTATCTTCCACATAGATTTTACAGCACGAATCGATCGCTCTATTTGCCCGCTGAGCGACAGCTTATTGTACGTGGTAGTCGATGTTGTACTCGTTGTAGCCGGTCGGTGTCAGGCCCGCCAGCATCAGCGGTATCGCGACACTGCGCCATTTGACGAGTGGCAGTTCCCGCGATTCTGGCTTCACGTCTCAGGACACGTTGTATAACCAACCGATTTCCGAAGATCAGGTAAGGTTGTTTAGTGATGTTTGCAAAGTCTGTGATGTTTTACGATGGTCTTCTTATATTATACCGAAAATCAATTGTTTTCTCAAAGAACTTTTTCAAAGAATTAAAAATAATTTTCTTGAATCAAATTATAATTAAATGTAAATTCGATAAACTAAAAAAAAAACTATTAAGTTTCATCAAAGAACTGGTAGAAGACCTGTGTGCAATCTCACAAACTTCTGCCACTTAGTGACTAGTTTTCTGGCTGCTAGATCGGCTTATATCTTCCTTATAGCAGTTTTACGCAGATTCTTTAGCTTAACTTTGAAGAATGCATTATGCATATATTTTGCTGCGTCGTGTATTATTAATAGTTACCTAAAAACACGTCATTTCGTGCTTTTTAGGTATCGAATGTATCTTCTCTAAGTAATCAAAATAGCGGTTGTACTGTAACAAGACCCGTGACAACTTCAACTTGGCCTGATTTGCAGGAAACGTCCGTTCAATACAACCGGCAAAATCCGAGTGCAGTAAACGAACGGCCGCATACCATTTCTTCTGGTAAGCTGTATTATGTAAAGCATTGACGAGCATGAGTGCGATCTTGATTCATCAATCACATTTATCTTTCTTTACCGATTCTAGCGTACGAAAAGGGCCATCAGAGACCGGCGCTCAGCGTCTACACATTCCAAGCGCCAGATCGTGACGGTAGCGGTTGTTGCCATAGCCAGCCCGCCTCTCCGGTTTCCTCTTCCTCGTCGTGTTCTTCCTCGAATCAGCAACTATCTAGGGTACAACTTCGTAGAAATAACGGCGGCACTCGTCCACCTATACCGAATAGATGTTCTAGTTTAGAACGACCGACAATCCCAGTGAAGAACGAACCACCCGGAAGTCCACGGGGGAAACCCAAGTTACCTCTTCCGGCTCATTTGGCGAAAGGTTCGTATAACAAATCTTATAATACTACGTAAGTTATATGATGTTAAGAAAGACCTATAACAATTTTATTATGATGTAGAATTAGCAACTCATCAGCTCCAACAGCCAATGTACGTAAATATGCACGAGTTGGCGAATCTAGCTGCTAGTCGTGCTCAGGAAATGCAGCTTCCACTGCCTCCTCCTCCAGCCTTGTTAACGACACCAAGCACCGATAAGGTATTGAAACAAGAGCGACAAGATTAGATAAGACATTTTAAAACAAATGTTTTAAAAGAAAGAAGAAAATTTTTTTTACATGTCACATGATTCATTGCTCGGTCGAATTGTGTAGACCGAAGCTCCGGAAAAAGATGCTGGTAGTCAAACGTCCGAGTCCAGCTTGGAATCTAGCAGTGGATACGGAAGCCAAAATACTTTGCCGCATTCGCATTCACTTCATAATCAAACCGAGAATACGTGGAACGTGCCTGGCATGGCTGCGACCATGCTAATGACACGCAGGGGATCGGCACAGCAAGTAATTAGACCACCGCCGCCGACGAGACGCACATCCACCGTCATCATCACGCCTCCCACGTCGTCCATCAATGAAGATCGCAGTGAAAATGTTTGTGATGAGATGGAGAATCTCCCTCCACCACCTGCGTTTCTTCTAGAAGGTTCTTCGCCTACAGCCAGTCCTACGCCACAAAGGTAGAAAAATCAATGAGACTTTATTCTTACATAATTTCTCCATTTCAAGGTGTTTAGTGTTAAAATGATTTAATTCTTTTTTACTTTTAATTTTTTACTTTTTTACTGTAAATTGTAAAAATCAACTTTATAAGAAAATCTTTGGATTTTCTTGAGACTACGGCTCTGTTTTAACTATCTGTTTTTTCTTTTAGATCTATTTCAGTTTCTGAAACGGTGAGGACTTTGACCGAATTGCGTCATACTCCGGCCAGTCCGTCACTTTTACGGAAGGCTACCTTGCAACAACAAGTGCATAATAATCCTTCGAGCGTCCAACATAATACCGTGCTACAGATAACTCGTTCATCGGTTGAACGTTCCTGCTCTGCCGTTCGTTCGACGTCCCAAGAACGCGGATCTGTCGGTGCGCAAACAACCGGTAGTGCAGCCGGTGGGGGTTCAACTCAGATTATTCAGCAGGGAAGCCAAACCCAAGGACAGGGACCCGGTGGTGTAGGTCAAGGTTTCATGGCAGTGCTCAACGCTAAGCTCATCGGTACGATAGGCGGCGGCAATGCCGCGGCCGGCGTGAACGTCAGCAGCAGCCCTAAGTCTCTCAGGAAGCAGTCAATTACGGAACAGCAGCAATCCAACAAAAACGTCAAAACAGCGGCTCCCGGTTTCCTCGAGACTCTGAATGCTAAACTGGCTCAGCAACAGCAGGCCCTGCAACAGGTGGGGAACAACGGGACGAGTAGATCAGCGAGTGTCAGGCGCATCATGGGCAATCGTGTGCCCATCATGGATCCTGTGCAAATGAGGGACTCCCTTATGGATCAGATCAGACGGGGCACTTCGCTGAGGAAAACCAGCGGCCCGATCAACGATCGTTCGGCACCCAAAATCTACTGAATAATCCAGCACTGCGTAAGTTTGTAACGTCGCGTTCCTTTACGAATTCCACGAGCAACGTTATTCTCTTTTTTGGATATAATTGACTCGCGAGATGCGAGAGAAATCACGATAAGCATCGGACAGTAATTAATATCTTCCGAATCTTCGTCTATATTTTCGTGCATGATTTTCGAGTTACGTGCGCGATACTATAACACGCGATAATATAACGAAGCCGCCGTTATGTTTATCTGCTGATTTTCCCCGATAACACGCAGGCTCTATATTAAATCGATATATGATTTCTTGTATAATAACACACGTGTATCGTGAAATATTGCGCGCAATTGAAAAATAATTTTAGCGGATAGATTTTAATGGCGTTATATATACGATTATATTATAGCATATAAAATACGAAAAGGATGCGCCGTAGAAAGAGATTTTTATAATGTATCAATACTTATAAAAAAAGAAACTGATTTGATTAGGGAATTGTGTCTCACAAGATCCATATCGATACAACGACAATACTCCAGTACAACTTGTGTCTCATAGTTGTCTATTTTTTCTGCTTGAGACGATTCTCTTGTTACTCCATTATCGCTTAGTCTGTAATTGAATATGCAATTGGGATCTTTATGTGATCTCGCGAAAATCATACATAATTTAATATCGAGCTTGTGTATTCAAGACGTGAGACTCATCAATGCATATCGGTTTACAATATCTTTCTCTATTATATCACATGTCTTTTTTCATTTTTATATGAGAAGTGTGAGTTTATTTTGCTATAGTTTTTGTTTTCTTGATTTCATAAGGTTGCTGCGGCGTGTGTTTAATCGTCGAAATCGATGGCCGTTTCTCCAGTAATGTACTCTTCGCCATCGAGATCTAATTCTCGGTTACGAGAGAGAAACGGTGATATATATATTCATATTAATAATATACACTGTATGACATCTCTTTCTCTCTCTCAATGTCGATTAATGTTAATATGCATATGTCGCGCCTTCGCGAAGATGATTACACTCGTTGTCGCTTGCAAGCTACACTTTGACGACGAGAAAAATATCTCTATTAATTCTGAGCGGACGCTCCGAAATGTTATCGAATATTAGATCATTATACCGTCAAGTTGTTAGAGAATCTTTTTTTTTATATACACATATCTCTTTGCGTTATATTACGTCATCGTATTGTCGCCAATATACACTGCCCGAGCGTGCAAATCGAAATCATACATTCATCACTCATTTAACGCGTGATATACAGCGAATACTGATTATTACTGCCAATTACATTCATCTCCTTTCATTCCTCGCATAGTGTTAAGTTTTCAATGGTATTGTAGCGAATCGGCGCGATGAATAGTGTATAGCGAGCAATAGCGCATATATATATGTTTATTTATTTCAAGAAGCATTTAACTGTATACACAGCGTGAATAAATAATAATACTTCCAGAGAAAATTTATCCACACATATTTGATGTTTAATAATATTTGTTCTTTTTACGAGATTCAAAAACGAATAGAGAGTGAATTTGATTAAAATATCTTTGCGTTGCAATGGTATTAAAGCATGGTCAGCATTAAATATCAAATGAATAATATATCATCACGGGTTATAATTTTATATTAAATAAAAAATCGTATACATACACTGTAATGAAGCACTATTTAATCAATTCGATTTAATTGATTATTAACTTCCAATAATTTAATTGCAATGCGACCAAATGGACAAACAAAGATGCAACACATTTGTCCGATACTTGAGATACGCTTACTTCTTTTCTATGTATTCATTGTTTTATTTTTATTTTGAAATATTCAAATCAGATTGAAATCAGCGAAATCGGGAATGAAACTAGAGGTACGCGAATATAATATATTATAGATGTATTAAATTACTCAATTATTATGTCATTAATCGCTGTACTTTATTTACAGTTATTTAACTCATCAATTATTTATAATTATGAATTACGATAATGACTTTCGCTGTAAAAAACGCTGTATAAAACGCTTTACTTTATCAGATACTCTTAATTTATTACTTATCGTATATTCCACATCTTAACATAAAGTTTATAATATAGATATTCGTAGAAAATCCTGTGTAAAAAAAGTTGCCGTTGAATTATATACAAGGTGTCCTGAAATAAACGGATCAAATTGTAATAAAAAATTTTTTTGGTCAACTCAAATTCGTTTCGCATAAATTCATTTGAATTTTAATACAAATATGCGCGCATTTTCAATTTTTACGTTTTGAAACGATTAAATTCCTTGTGATAACTTTTACTAGCACGCGATGCATTTAATATTAATTTTGTAGATTCTCTTGGCGAAATACTGGCGAAAATCAGCCAGCTATAGGAAGATTAGGAGATGTATTATTGTCTCGAGTAGTGCACATTTTTCGAGCGTTTATTAACTCTTCCGGGAGACCACTGTATGATTGTAATTCGTATATAGAAATTCGTTCATCTAAAACGATCATGCGACTGTGTAAATTGCTTTGCAAACGTGCAAACTCGCTGTCCTCGGAGTGCATCAACAATGCTAAACTTCCAGCTAAAATACAATTAGAATTGTTAATAATCAGACGATAATATTTTAATAATAACGGTGTACACACATATATAATAATTTTAATAATATAGTCTCATTCTTAATTGTATTATTTATTTATTCTTAATTACTTACGATTATCCAAAGGCAAACAGGAACAATTGGGGCTCAAGACAAATTCGATTGTCCCACGCAAACGTTTAATCTCGTGGAACGGTTGTATATCTAACAGAAGTCTCACTTTTCGTAATCGTCTAATGGCCGCTTTCACGACGCTACTAGCCGAGCAGTAAATCTTGTTGATGTTCGATGGCAATTCATCGGCACATATAGGGCAAGATTCGTTCGAACTAGGAGATACTAAAATTAAAAAAAAAACCTACTTGGTTCGATATCTCATTCGCTAGTATAAATCGATGAAGGAAATCAATTTTGAAATAAGATAATTATCTAGAGTGAAGATATTTTAAAAATGAATTGAAAACAAGAATGAGCTATAATATATCTACGGATTTTAGGTTTCTTGGATCTTATCACTTCACATTTAATTAGTGCTTTAAATTTACATACGCGACGTTTGCGATTGCGTGTTGCTCGAATTCGCGTCTATTTTCTTAGTGGATTGATTAGCCATATTCGACAATAGATCGTCAAAATCATCGGTGATATCGGGCTTCACAGAAACCGGTACGGGCCCTTCCACACCATCAGGAGTTGCTAATTCGTGATCGACCACAACAAAGAGCGGGTTTCCATCGAAATTCGTCGGAAAGGAATCTTGGCTCTGTCCATTGAAAGACGAAAATGATGCCTCCATATCTTCGAGATCTATATTGGGCGGCCCGAGTCTGTCGAACACGGGATTTAGATTGATATCCGGCTCGTCCGGTGTTTGACCGCTTCCAATTTCCGCTCGCGGTACTATAAGACAGAATCGGGGGAATAATCTATCTAAAAAAAATTGTATTATCGTTCTTGTATATCCGAATACAAATTACCTATCTGCTCTACAGTTCCGTTTTGAACGTCCGGAATTTTGGCAGCTTTTTCAAATACCTCCTTTTCAGCGTTCTTTGCGGTATTCTTATTCAATTTCTCCACCTCCACCGGCACCGGATTAGGAATTTCCGCCTCTTCACTCGGAGTGGCACTGCTGCAGATCGGCGCAAAGCTATAGCTCTGAGAAAAAAAATATGAATGTTTCGAACCTGCTATATTATGAGAAAAGATTATAAGAAACAATATACTTGTATATAAATTCTTACAGTAGATATCGTCAACTCCTGTTGGTAATAATCATAAAGTTTCACATTTGCAGGCTCGAGTCGGTCGACAAAATTTTCTCTAGTCACCATAAACGATATACAGGTTTTCTGATTGGTTAACTTGTCGAAGTAAATGGTAACAGTGTCGCGATCCTCCTCAAAACGTTTCACTTCTGCAAACATTTGCGCCATTGGTGATAAGTCAATAATAAAAGTTTCATTTTTTAATAGCATAATGTATCAATGATTCTGACATATGATAATTGTACAATTATAATTCTGACATATGGTAATTGTACAATATATTTTTTTGTGAAATATGATCGCGTGTATGCATTATAAAATGAAATTGAAAGTTTGACCTATTTAATATAAAGAGAATTTTAGATTTAATGAGTCGCTTTTACTTAGATCCTTTGATCGATTCGAAGTCAGCTTTCTCTTGGAAAAGAATGCGATGTTCAATTTATGATGTCACAATTATTTTAAGATGTTAATATATTTTTTTGCACTTGCTTGTGGCCGGATCCTCCAAGAAAGAATGAAGACTCGTACGATCCGGGACATATCCACTTATCATGCCGATCTCTAATACTGCCATGTTACTTTCCCCATCTGCCATTTTGTATCGTGTGCAAATTGTAATCTTTTGCAGCGAGCATTCGTCTACCCACATTGCGGAAGCGGTCAGAACTGAAAGATCAAACGCTTCGGAGCCAGTCGCATGCGCAACATTGTATTTTATATTGCTCTGAAACGGGATTTAACATTGTACTAATATCACCTGCATTTTTAAGAGATTATTTCCTCCTAGTTTATAGAAATTTTCATCTAATGCGTAACAAACACTTGATCCATAATAAAAATGTAAAGCTCTACCTGTACTAAGACACAGCCTTCACCCTCAGCAAAGATCTCGACTATCGTGGGTATCACGGGTAGCCGAATTTGCGTAAGGACCATACGATTATCGTTGTGCATTCTATACAAGTGATCTACTTCATTGCCGGTCACCAGCACCGAGAGATCGGTGTTATCGTTAGACATCGCGGCGGCATACTTTGTCAGCGCTTCTAGACCGAGCACAGTGTCCTGTGTAGATGTGAAACCGCCCTCTGCGTTTCGTTGCTTTGACATCCAACGGACCGCTTTCAATGCCTCGACCATATTCGTATCGCCGCCTAATTTCACCAATGATAGCACGGCGTATGCCGTCATTTCAATGCTCAATCCTAGCGAAGGTTTATCTTCCCACCAAAGGAGATCCTAACAAAGCGAGATTTCATTGCGATTACGTGATTCGAACTTTATGTAGAACCGTTTCCTGTAAAGTTAACGTTCATACATTGTTCCGAGTCGCACGTTCCATCAATAGTTTCATGCTGTCGTTAGCTTTCGGATGATCCAATAACGTCAAAGCATAGGTGGACATAGCTGCTGTGTACATCGTATTGGCGCCGTTCTCCATTCCTTTTTCAAGACAATGTAGCACATTGGTAATGAATGTGGTTGCTAACGGTACTCCCGATTCCAAGAGAGAGATCAATATGTACGCCGTTAACGCAGAGGAAGAACTGTCATCTTGCAAACCGCCCTGAGAACGCATTTAACAGCTTACAAGTGTTCTTTAAATGCGAAATGATCGTTGCATCATACCTTCATATCTTTGTGAAATACCCTGCCGATCACGGGAAAACATCCATTTTCCAATTGTTTCTTCAGTATCCACTTTACGGAAATTTTAAGATCTCGCTCATCGATGTGAATTATATTTTTTGCCTGAGCGAAGGATTTTATCACGAACGCGGTAAGCCAAATCGAGCTACCGTCTTCTGTTATGTTTGGACCGAACGCTGAGTACGAACCATCAGGGTGTCTGTATATCAACTCGCGCTGGTAACCTGTGTTGCGAAAATCAAAACTTATTCAATGTATAATCCATGTCATTTTATAAAATAATAATTGAGCGAACTGTACCTTTTTCCATATTCCTGACTGCTTTTGCTCTCAGCTCTGGATTCTCGACCCCAGTAGTATCCAGATAGCCGATCACGTGTATGTTGGGAACAAAGAGGATCATGTTTTGCTCACCGCAGCCCATCGGCAAACGAACGAGATTGTCCAGATTCTCGAGAGCTGGACCCAAGATATCTCCTATTATAGACACGTATCCTCTTGCGCTTTCGGGCACCAAATCATCGGGTAAATCGAGATCCCAAGTAATGGTAGAATCGTCGCTAAAATCTTTCGGACAGATGAACGCCGATTTGGTCGTTTCTACAGGAAAGCCTTCCGGTAACACGAGTATAGGTTTTACAATCACGTCTCTAAAAAAAAAAATGTACAATTGTTAAATATTAGATATATGATGATTTAACTGATCAATAACTAATGTTGACCAAAATTATGTATTTCTCCTTTGTTTTAGATATTAGAAATATTTTTAATATTTAGTGATCCAAAGTTTCTCTTCGTCAAATTCACATTCTTACACTTGAATAAAATATTAGAAATTATATAATTTCTTATACAATTGCAGCCCTCCCATTCTATATTTATGTACTTATTTATATTTACAGAATCGTTAAATATTAATAAGTGCAAACAAAGGAGTTTTGGCTCGAAATAAAAAAAAATCCACTCACCGTGTAAACAGAAGTACTTCCGGACCGCACGGTTCGGCGTAATCCGAGTCAATTGAAGCGGAAACCGTGATGTTAACGTCGCCGAGAACTCGCGGTCTAAGGATATATTCGTGCACTACACTATCCCGCGGTTTCACACAGAACGAAGCGACCGCGTGTGACAGATGCAAATCGAGTCCTGTTGCGTCTTCTAATTTGATTTTCACCTGCAAAATTCGACCAATCGTGTAATATATCAATTGAATGTTGTGTGACATATGTCCGACATCTCACTTATATTAAATAATAATATTAAAATTCATCTGTAAAAATGTTTTTCCTTTATTTCATGTCATACAGTTTTTATTGATATTTTAGCAATAATAATTTTATAAAGATTTTGTATCATCAATATTACATGCCATGATGCCGGTGCAAAGAAAAATAACTCGAGAACTTACCGGTAAACTATGTTGCATGTAATTAAACAAGGACACTTTCATGTGCAACATTTCTCCGCGTTTCACGCTATATGGTAAGCTGTAATCGAGGAAGAACGGTTGAAATCCCGTGATGGTCGTCGGCGGTGCTATCCCGAGACCGTGCGTAGATGAGATACATGTGGTATATCCGACCCAATCAGTGATGGTGTGAGGCAAAGTACGTTCTATAGTCACTTTGCCCTCTTTTCTGTAAAAAGAAGAAGAATGTCCAGTGAACATTGCGTATCCAGATATAAAGTTGAAAGCTTTTATACGTACCCAGTCGGTACCAATTCCCATAGCCATGTTTCGGGAAAGTAAGATCTAAGAGTCGCAGGTTGATCGGGTACTTGATCCACGTATGCCTGTTCGGGTCCTTCGTTCAATAATGGGTATGCCATAGGCAATGTCTTTGCAGCCATTTTAAACATTCCTATCGAAATAATAGAGAAAGTATATTACTATATTAAATATATTATATATAAGTATAATATATAAGTATATTATATATAAATATATTAGATATAAGTATAATATATAAGTATATTAAATAATTTGAAGAAAAAAGATCGGAAAAATCTCATTCGATTAATTTCATAATGGAATTCATTATAATTATCAACAAATTATACGGAATTTTATTCCTTCTTTATTTCACTCTGTAATGCGATTTATAAAAATAAAAAGAGACATACCAGCTTCTGATTCTAAAACAGAAGATGATGGGAGGAAAAAGGTTTGGATCGTGGAGGTCCTGAATCTGTCCATTCTGTGAAGTTGAGGACAAGGCCGCGTTTCGAGTATTAGATCACTCATCACGATAGCTCCGAAATCCTGTAATAGATCAAGTAAGTAATAGATCAAGTAATAGATCAAGAAAGATCCAAAGAATAATTATCTTCTTCGCATAATCTTAAAACTATTTATGCTTACATCGAATGCTTGTATAGCGTCTACATAGTTCGTGAGTCCACTGTATGGTCCTGGTGGTAATATCAAAGTTCTTTTCCTTCTACGCCCCCACAGAGGTATCGGTAAATGATCGATTTCTTCGGTATTCGTATCTTGCTGCGTTGTCACTGTGAGACGCGTTGGATTAATCACACAAATCATTCCATGTTACGCGGTAACTTTACATTAATCGAAGTCGAATGATCTAGGCTTTTACAGTTGTAAAATAAAAGATCCTTGTATTAAATAAAAAATTATTATAATTATTATAATCTTGAGTATTATATCGAAAGCATAATAAATATATCGACTTCAATTGACGAATAACGAATTTGAATAACACAAATTAAAAGATCCAATGGGAAAGACACAGAAAAGAAAGGAGTTGATGCTTATATTTGAATGCTCAATATCGCTATCTTGTGTACCTTTGCATTGAGTCCAGATGGGCCGCAGTTCTGGTTCGATATAGAATCTCTTCAGCTGCTCAAATGTCTGATCAGCGTCGATCAAGTTCGCTTTGGATCCTACTAAGAAGCGAGTTGACTTGTCGACTGCCGAGATGCCGCAGAGAGACCAGGGGGCAGCCTCCACGTGATACTGGGTGGTCGTTCCCGGGGTTTGAGCGTCAGTGTGCCAGGCTGACTTCACTTTATTTTCGAAGCAATGTCCCACCTTAATGGAGTATGTGGTGGCGACAATCTCGCCGTCCGGACGAACATAGTAGAGTAATAATTCAGATACAGGCGCCATAGACGGGGTGATCTTGACGCTGAGAGGGAATCTTAAAAATAAAAAATTCTCTATGATAAAAATATGTGTGAGCCTTTAATTTGCACATGTAAAATATATTTATAAGATTTAATATTCTTGAGATAGTATTTCATCTTGGATGAGATATTACCTGTGAACAATGGTATCTTGATTTGTCTTATTTCCCGATGTTTCGACAGCGCCGAATAGGTTCCGGAATTCTGAGTAATTAAGAATTGTGTCTCTGGTCGGCCGATGCTTCACATGACCGTATATCAACAAGTCGCCTTTAGAATTGATCGAATAATGGAAAGAAATGGATTCGTTGGTTTTACTTTTCGCTGGTACAGTGTACATAACGTTGAACGAGTACTTTTCACCGCAGATAATCGGTTGATAACCTCGAGCTACCGCCAAGTAGCTGTCTGATGGCGAATACCAAGGATTCACGACGATATGCGCTGACGGTTGATCCATGAAAACCTAATTTACAATAGATTATAAGCGTGAGCAGCTTTTCGTGCATACTAAATTATTCGAAAATTATATGTCTTGATTTACTATTAGAATAAATTTTTTACAAATTTACCAAATCTTATTGAAAAATAATGTTGTAAAAAGTCAGATATTCTGTACAGCAAGGATCCTGTAAAAATTTTGATTCTTTATTTAAAATGCGCAACAACTGACGTACTCGCCAACGCGTGTCCGGCGAATAGTATTTCGTTGGATAATCAACACCGGTCGCGATGAAATTCAGTAGGACGATATTTCTGTGTGGCGGTGGCACGACAAAGTCGACAAAGCCGTCGGACGAAGATGTAAAGTTGCGGCATTCGACAACAACGCGAAGCCAGTCGTCTTCACCGCGCACTCGCACGCACAGCTGAATCTTTTCGTGTGGCGCCGGAGTATCATCGTGCCGCGAGACACGTAGCTGTAACAAAAATTTATTGTGTATTTAAGTAAGGAACATTTAGATTCATAAAGCAAAAGAATTAAACATTGAGATTAATATTTGTACCGATCTCGTTGCGCTATTGTAAGATACAAAACTATTTCGAATTTTTGTGCAGTTCCCTCGCACAACAAATTAAAAAATAAGCCACAATTATCGATTACTTGGGAGATTTACCTTTCCGTGATATGGTAAACCCAATTTGAAGTATTTGGGTGTGTGCGGTAAAAATTCCAGTTTTAAGGCTTGATGCACTACTACAGTCCGACTGATTGTCGTCTCCACTATCCCGGTACCAGTTTCGGTAAAGTTGGCTATGAGAACAATATTATTCGGCGCCACTTTCCATTGAGCCAGTCCGAGCACTGCGCCCGATAGTATGAACTCAGTGCAACCGTCTGACGAATCCAACTGTAACAATCGATTGGTTGTAAACTCGTCACGAAATATCAAATCCGTATAATATAGAAGATTTTTCTTTAATATCTATAAATATATGATTGTGTTGTGGAATCGTATTATCTCATTCTAGGAAAAAAAAAAAAAACATTAAAGTCGATCAACAATCAAAGAATAGCCACTGACCTCCGTTTCGTAATGTATTTCTGGGAGATTGGGTTTTCGTCTCCATATCGGAATTTGAGGCGTTGATTTTAAGAGCAGTCTACCCTTGACCGGTTTACCATAGCTGTATCTACAACATCGCAACAAGAAAAGATAGTTTTGTCCTACTCGTATAGTCTAGATTCATTTTATTACAAGTACTCACTTTGCGCATATGTTCCACGTAACATTCTCCGCATCCGCGAGGATGTATCCTGGTGAAGTCACGGTCAGTTGGAATCTCGGGAGAACGTATTTCTTCACCTCGAATACAGTTGTATGGATCAGTTGCGGTTGTGATCTTGTTTTTTCTACTTTAATTTTCCAGACACCCTGTAACACACGAAAAGTATCTTTAGAATCTATCCTTGCTTTTTCGCTTGTTCAATCCTCATCTTACCGGACTTGGTTCCGGAGAGAGAGCAAACTTTAATTGAACCATTCCGTTCTCGGTACTAACGTTGGTCCATTGCGCTACTCGTACCTCGGATGGATTTTCAATCCATACTTTTGGTATCTAGAGAAACATGAAAGAGTATTTATTATTAAGAGTTATTATTAAAGGATAAAACTTTTCTTTCCAGCTTATATTATCTCGCAATCATTATATCATATATGGCTAAATTTTCAAATATTTTACTATTGTACAAAAAATAATTAATTTCTATTCTTTTAATATTATTCCACATTTATAAATAGCGAGCGACAAACCGTTTTCTTCCACGGTTTTAAATCATGTTTGAGCATGAGAATTCTAATGTTCACATCTTGTCCGGGTTTGTAGACTGGCTTGTCCGTCTCTACAAACGTGATAAGAGAATCGTGCTCGATGTAGACCTTCTTCTCTGTTTCCACGATGTAATCGGGATGTTTGTCAAATTTTATCTTCAATCGCAATCGTCCATTGAAGTATCTTGTAAAAGGTACCGCCAGCTCCAGACATGTTTCCAATCCTATAAACGAACGAGCAATAAATAATGTATCTAAAACATTAATAAATAAAATATCTTCAATACATCTTCAAAATGAATGCATCTTCAAAAATTTTGCTAAAAGAAAAAAGTGTTTATTTTTTTATTTATAAAGAAAATCAATCTATATCTATATAGAAAATATCCCATATTACTTGAAGTTTTATATTACTTATCGTGTGGGCTCGTCTCTTTGTTTCGTTTCTATTAAAATAATTCATTTATCCAAGTTTATTTCATTCATCAAGATAAATCTTTCCGCGAGACTGCAGCGTAAATAAATGTAAGATAAACTCTCTCGATCGAACTGTATACTTGTTGTTCACCCCGTACATAACAATACAGATGGGTTTCTCATGTGTGATTCCGGGCGATTAGTTATTTCCCCTTCGGAGAGAGAGAGACTCTCATTTAACTCCCCCGCAGGAAGTGGCAACAATTTCAATTTACGATTTGTTTAAAGCGTCCGATCTCTCGAGCCGCAAGGGAAGAAGGAGGAAAGACTGGGACCCGATGTTCCAAAAGCATAGCTACTAGGATCCTCGGTCCGTAGAGAACAAAAGCTCTGATAAAACACTTCTTGCGCGGACGTGAATTTATCGCCTTTCCAGCCTTTAAAAATCTCCCTACGTATGCTGGATTTCTAACGATATAGCATTTCCTCTTGCTATCTCATTTTATCACTCTGAATCTCTCACTCTTTGAATCGAATGTACGGATTCGCGAGATACGATTATATGTTATCGCGTCGCGTGCGCGATAACATGTTCCACGCGAAAGTCTGAGACATAAGAAATATAGGAGATTAATACAGGAAGACTAATTCAATATAGGAGATTAATTCAAAAATAAGTACCGAATACAAAAATCAAAATAAAAAATAGTAAGAAACAATCCTTTTGCTTTTTATCTTCTCTGAAAAAAAAAATCCTTAAATTTTATAAGAAATGACGATTTTCGTATATCGATTGACCGGAAAATGTGTTCAGAGAGGAGAAACTCTTGCCTGTTTCAACGACACCGCTCGTTCTGGCCAGCACCTCGTCCTCCGCGCTCGTACCCGAAGATGGTGGAGACAGCAGCTCCAGGAAAACGTGTGCCGGCGGTTCGAGATTGTGCAGAGACAAACAGCCGCTCTCGGTTTCGCCGGCCAGGAATCTTTTCGGCGCAGTGAATACATATCCTCTGAAGAAAAAAAGAGCTCTCGATTAAAGGTAAAGCAAGAGCACAAAATAATTCTGAGAGGAGAAAAACTTTGGATTTGGAGAAATTAATTTCTCTACGATCCGCGAAGACTTCCCGCGATAATTAAACGCTCTCTGTCAATTAAAATTCTAGTGAAAGGCATTGTCTTTAAGTGTCGTACCCTCGAGGAAAAAAATCGATGCGGCTATTATTGAACTATTCCAATGAGCAGACAATATTTTTAAAAATGTTTTTAAAAATATTTTGAAAAACATTAAAATAATAGATTAATAAGTCCCCTTTTAATCATTAATTTTATAACATACAATTAATGAATGATAAATGATTAAAAATACGTTTAAAAAATATTGTCTGCGCATGTTAACATAAACATTTAATGATTAAAAGAAAATTTAATGTAATAAAAAACATTAAAATAAGTCATTATTTTAATATTTTTAAAAACGTTTTTAAAAACATTTTCAAAAATATAGTCTTGTTCATCGGAATAGCGCAAAGCGAGCATCGTAAGCGATTCTTTTCGGTCATCGCAATAAACAGAGAAATTCGGAAATAATTCTCTCGAATCTATTATGATAACCGAGAGAAAAACTACTCCCAATGTCCGTTTCTTGAAAAATAAAATAGCAAAACAGTGTCTTTTTACCGATTAGCACTCGCGCCGCCTTCGCAGAATCGAAGGCACACGTACAACAGGCACGAGAGTACAATTAGCTTGTCCATTTTATGGATGATCAGCACGTGCTCTCGTGATTTCGAAAAGGATCTCAACTGATAGCCGCGAGCATATTAACGCATTCCGAACGTTCCTTTTCTTCTTCTTTCTAGCTTATCGTGCGGTACTAGAGGAACAACAGCTGACAGAGAAGCCGCGAGCCGACTGAAAGCGCGTTATTCGCTACTCTTATTTATTAACCCCTTAGATTTGCACATGGAGGAAGGAGAGGATTACGCGGGGCACGGATTCAATCGCGAGAACTGCGTTGCGTCGACCGTGCGACGTTCGCATCAGTATCCTTTTCTACGTCGTCGGCTCGAATTGGCTTCCTGGAATTCTTTATTGACGATACGCACCATTTTTGCGATCGAGGAATGCTATTTCACGTCTCTCTACGACGTCTTTTTCTTAATTTTTGATCCTCTTTCCACTTTTCGTCGACGCTGTAATTAAGTCAGCCGGCGAAACAGATTTATTCCTTTCCTCCGGAAATTGTTCCTTTAAGTAGAGGCTCTCGAAAATGCCTTGTAAAAAATAAAATATATTTCTCTCAAAGAATACACATAAATGAAAATATATAATATTTTAACAATCTCAAAAATATCTCAAAAATAACCCACCACGATCTGGAACGTCCAACAGAATAATTATAGTAATCATTTTTTTATAATTAATTGATTGCTTATCCGGGAATAAATAAAGATAAGCCTTAGGTATAGATCTTTGAGAATCCTTGAGAATACTCAAATAAAATATAAGGATGCATCCTCCATTCTTGGGATCGTGTTTCGTTACATCCTACAATCGTATTTGGAGCGTGTGTATATCGCACGGATTTTCCCGCAAATTATTATTATAAATTTTCCAGTGTGATTCAACAGCTCTCATATAATTGCGATAACCCTCGCGTATCATGTCGAGACGCATGCCATGGGTTATCGTCCGCGTGTTTGCATGCGATCTCTCGGTTTCTCGATACGTTCAATCGCTTTTTATCAAGAAACCAAAGGCGGAAGTTGTAGAGGCGGCTGACGCGAAAATGTCTTCATTTTAGAAGCGAAGAAAATTGATTCCAGATAATTCGTCGTTGAAAGAAAATTGTTGATTAATGATACGATTTCGAAGAAGTATATATTCTGGAAAAAAGTAGAGAAATTATAAAGTTATGAGATGTATACGTACGTTGAGTCAGCTCATTAACTTATTTATATCGATCGATTTATAATTAAGCCTTATTTATCGTCAGTGGAATTTTAAAATGCAACTTTATCGATCGTCGCTTACTTAGGGATAGATTTGTCCGACTCAGGTATCGATAACTTAACCTTATCTAACCCAACGTAGCCTAATTAATCAGAAATGGTCCGTTCGTTCTGTCACGCTTTCTAAACTCTGTCATTTTTGCTTTTTTCTTCGAGATCCGATTCGCTGTATCTGTCGCCTTTTAAATGTAGAAAGTGAGGCAAAATGTAACTCAATAAACAGACGTCGGACAAGAGATTAATTACACCTTTACAATAATGAAAGAAGCGTATCTTCTATCCTTGGAAGAGGAAGGAGAAAAGAAAACGCGATTGTATGTACAAGTGTAGAAAGTACAGTTAAAAATATAGATCTTTTAGAGCGGGATAAAATTTTATATATAAGCTCAATTATTATTGTTATTATTACTTATGTTAATTTTTTCGATGCTACGAATATACGGAGAGGCGAATTTTATGTCACTAATACGTTATCAAAAAAAGTGCGGACAACGCAAATCTGTCACATCGCGATGACGTCACCAAATGTATACATGAGAGATTGATCGAGATGACGGATGTCAAGTAGAAGAGTGAATAGACGGTGAGAGGTATTCGTTGATGCCAAGGAAAAACGTACAGACGACATGTCCTTCCTTCGTGGCTCCGCCAACTATGTCTGGTGCACCACCAGCGTGCTTGGTAAGGGTGCGACTGGCGCGGTGTTCCAGGGTGTCAACAAAAACAATGGGGAACCCGTCGCGGTCAAGACTTTCAATCAGCTTAGCCACATGCGGCCGCACGACGTACAAGTGAGAGAGTTCGAAGTGCTGAAAAAAGTCAAACACGAGAACATCGTCAAACTGCTGGCGATCGAGGAGGAGCAGGATGGCAGGGGTAAAGTGATCGTCATGGAGCTCTGCACTGGCGGTAGTCTCTTCAATATCCTGGACGATCCCGAAAATACGTACGGTCTCGCGGAGAGCGAATTTCTGCTGGTATTAGAACATCTGTCAGCTGGTATGAAGCATCTGCGCGACAATAATCTGGTTCACAGGGACCTTAAACCAGGTGAGAGAAGTCGAGAGATAGATTAAATTTATGTATAAAGTGTTTAAAAGTTACGTTTAACTTTTATTCCTTTTCGTACAGGTAATATAATGAAATTCATCGCCGATGATGGTAGTACGATATACAAGCTCACCGATTTCGGAGCCGCTCGAGAATTGCAGGAGGATCAGCAGTTTGTTTCTCTGTACGGTACCGAGGAATACTTGCATCCGGATATGTACGAGCGTGCGGTCCTGCGAAAACCCGTCGGCAAAACGTTCGGTGCAACCGTCGACCTATGGTCTATAGGCGTGACCCTTTATCACGTCGCAACGGGAAATTTACCATTTAGACCATTCGGCGGGCGTAGGAACAAGGAGACCATGTTCTACATCACGACGAAGAAAGCGTCGGGCGTGATATCTGGACTACAAACTTCAGAAAACGGGCCGATCGAATGGAGCAGGGAATTGCCGCAGACTTGTCAGTTGAGCGCAGGCCTGAAGAAGATAGTGACTCCATTGCTGGCTGGCTTGCTCGAAGTGGATCAGCAAAGAATCTGGAGCTTCGATCGATTTTTCAACGAAGTCACAGACACGCTTTGCCGAAAACCAATTCATATATTCAATGTTCACCGAGCCAGCCTAATCAAGGTCTTCCTACATCCGGAAGAGAAGTTAGTTGCTTTGCAGATACACATTCAGGACCAAACCGAGATCATGCCCCACGCGCAAATTCTTCTTCTTGGCGACGCGCCTCTCATGAATTTTGTTGAGGAATCTACACCGGGCAAGGGATATCCCAACACTAGCAACGATAAGCCGTTGATGCTCTTCTCACGAGAGAACAACAATGTCGTGCTGCCGACAGAGACTGAATTGCCCAAGTTTCCCGTCTTCGCGAATCTCGTTTCCGTAGAGAACGATGCAAGCCAGGCCAAGGTCGCATGCTCCGTAGGCCACGTCTGTAAACGTAGAATCGATAAATTGGCATTGTGCAGTAAACTATTGCGAGATGCCATAGAGGCGTTTAGTGGACTCTTGTCTACTGAACTCACCCGAGTATTGGGAAAGTGTCATCATTCAAAAGAATTTACGAAAGCAATGGAGGATACCATATTAGCAATTGAGAGGAATGAGACTTTTGCTAGGCATGTTTTTCGAAAATTCGGAGGTGGCGGTCAAACTGCGGTGGAGGTGAAAAACTGGCGGAAAGAGTTGGATGCGAAGAACAAAGAGCTTACCACTGAATTGACTCCAGCGATAGTACAACTTCATCAAAGGTAAATTATCTCAAATGACAATGTAAAATATATTTGTTGCAGCCAAAAAACCTGAATAGAAGAAAACTTGAATAGAAAGAAGAAAAATATATTTACATTTAATTTCATTAGAAAAAATGTAATATGCTGTTTATAAATATTAATTTTTTTATTTCGATATTCCAACGATTCATGGATTAAATGCGACTAAATTTAACGAAGAGCACAATGAAAAAGAAATATAATTAATATAAATATTATACAACAAATTTGCAGATATGTAAAAGAGGGCAGTTTACGCGGAGAATGGGACAATAGTACTCGCGGCTTGTGGTGTCCGTGGGCGACGAAAGCGAGTCAAAGAGCAGCGACGTTAGTCGATCGCTTGAGGGACGGATGGCAACACTTATTGAGAGACAGGGCCACTCGTAGTCTCACTTACAACGATGAACAGTTTCATGTTCTTGAACGTATAAAGGTATGCAAGTTATGTTGATTTTACTTCCTGACCCATTAGCGATATTGCATGATAAAATCAGAAAGGAGAGGAGAGAAATCGCGCGAATGATTTCTTGCAATTGTCGATTGATTGAAACACTAATCTTCCTCGGTCACAAACAGGTCACGGAAACAGGACGTCGATTGAAAGCGCTTCTCGAGACGGAATGTATACCAGCTATGACGCAGAGATCAGAGTGCGTCGCAGATTGGTACAAAATGGCACAAACGGTGTTCTTGCAAACTCAGATATTAGACAAGGACATAGATGGTTACGAACACGCATTGGAATCATTCTCCTATCGTCTATCGCAGGAAAGCAAAGAGCGTAACGAGAACCTTTTGCATTCGTTGGATAGGCTGCCCGGAAAATTGAAAACAATCGAGAAAACGAATGTGCCGGCACAGGAAAGCACCAAGAAGTGGCGCAATATCTGTGATACGCAAGAACAAATTGCAGTACTTCTTTATGAAAATGGTGTGTTTATAGATCAGCTTGACAATTTGTCAGTGATTGATAGAGTGGAAGATATAGGCGATGCGCAATATGAACTTTAATATGTGCAATTTTGTCATTTCTCTATCAATCATCCGACAATATACTTATGAGATGAAGACTGAAAATTAGAGTGTATTAACAGAATCCGAGATATATGTATGTACGGAATTAGTGCTGTATAGATTTTAGCTAAGTTAAATGAAGATAAGGTTTACATTTTTTATTCCTTTAAACAAATAAATGACTACTTTACTTTAAAATCAACATACGGTCGTTTATTTTCAACGAGTCCAACGATTGCACTTTAATAAATAAGAATTATATATTTATAACAAAGCCAAACATAGGCGAGTGTGTAATAGTTTTACGTCGTTATATAGTAAAAAATTAGTATTTTAAATCTGGTATATATGGTGTGTATGAATTCACGTGTCTATGTGACTAGTATTTCGTTCGACTAAAGAATTCAGTCTTTGTTTACGCTTTTGTTCCTTGTGCTGTTCTTGAACTATATGGAAATGTTTCAATAATTCACTGAAATCAAACGGGCAATAACCTTTCTCCTCCGATTTTTCGAATTTATTAGATATTGGTTTCTTAGCTGGGGGTATTGCTGCTAAACGACGTTGTAAAGTAGCGTAAGCTTCACTCTGCGGTAGAATCATGAGCAAGCCGTACAACGCGTATATCAGAGCATCATTCTTCTCCCATTCCAATAATTGCAGCCTCAAATCTTAAAGGAGAAAAAAAATATAAACTATACATTTTATATAATAGTACTATACTATATACTTACAAGTGAATATTGGTGATTCTATTAATTGTACTAATTTGTCTATTTCTGTCAAAAACTCCACTGTAACTTCTATATTTTCGCTGATAGATAAAAATGTTGCATTAAGGTTTTAAAGAAAGATCACTGAAATAATGAAAAAAAAAACTGATTGAATGAAAAAGAATAGAATAAAGGATACAAAGATCGAATGATGTTGCTAGCATGTCGATAATGTTGAGATAGAAGACACAGAGCCACTGTCGCGACCGGATTATGACACCAAGACACGTATAGACATTCGAATAATGCGCAACTTTCCTAAAAATATTAATATTGTATATTCCAGAAAATCGAATTTTATAAAAATAATCTTACAATAAAATCAAAAATTTATGTATAATAATTGAATATGTCTTGCAAGAAAGTTAAATAGTAATAGTAATGGGAAACTTACTGGAGAATCTAAACGTCTAAGTTTGTTGCGCAAATCGAATAATTCGGAACTGGTTAACAGGATAACATTCAAGGTTTGTATCATTGTACAAGCAAAGCTTAAATTTTGTTCTTCCAATAGAATCTTCGCCAATGTTTTATATATATCTTCTGCGCTCAAAAGAACACATAATTCTCTTATAATGAAAGCGCCTCGTTCTTCTAATAAATGTCTATCGGTTGAGAAGAGCCTCAATAAATTAACTATAAATTTGGTGAAATACTTATTCTGCACTTTTGCGTTGGGATCGGTTGTTACCGCCTCTGGAGATTTTGAACTGATAATCTCGGCCATTACCACCAAAGTCTGTTGCACTACCTCGTCCGAAGTATCACTCAGGGATTTCATTAATATCGGAAACAAATCCTCAATATGATTAAACATTTTATGTGGAATGTTTATGAACAAATGATGTATCCATTTTAAAACCGCGACCTTCGTTTGAACCGACAGATACAATAAGTGCTTTGTAAGTACTTCTACAACACTGGCAAGATCTAAGCTTTCAGCTAAGGAACAATTTTGCATTGTATCTGAAAATAAAAAGCAGAGAAAATTCTATTATCATTATATACAATATGGACTATTGTCCACACATATAATACCAATTTTCATTTTATATTTTCTGAAATAATTTAAATTACTTCCGATTTAAAATAATCTTTGCAGTATTTCAAAACACTCGCCAATGATTTGGAAGATTTGGTTTATTTATTGTAACCACTTCGTAAGCAATATAATTAAACTGCAATTTACCGTTTTTCTCTTTCGTAGAATGTATATTGTCTTTCTCCTTCTTACTTGTAATCTCTGTATTTTCCATAATTATCAACTTCATTAAATTCGCATTTACTTGCGTCGCTGTTTCTTTAATACTCTTCCGTGTATCCCCATCGTAGGCCAAGCATGGTAAAACCGCCACGAGAATGCCAGACATATACGGGAGCATAAGAGGACCGGACAAATGTACGAACTCTTTTATCCACGTGATGGCGGTCAACTGAAGTAGCTCGTCGTTACTCTGAGCGTGCGTAATTAGTATATTTATCATAGCTGGAAAATCCACCCGCGCGGGATTGGCTTTTATGCTACGTAAGAATTCACCGAGAACCGTATCCGTGACCTTCTTGATCTCCGGCGTCGGGTCCTCCAATATTCTAAACAATCCATCGAGTATTTCAGGCAGAAATATAATAAAGTCCATATTGGGTACTGCATCCAGCACAGACACCCATGATATTACAAATTGTCTGCCAAATGGATTTTTTGTATAGATACGTTCGCGCAATAAAGGCATGAATCCGACTAAATCAAAGAGGCCGCTTTCTGTCACGATATCCTGAAACACGATATATGAGATATAAAATAACTCACTTGTGCTTTTAATGATACAAAGTTGATAATCAATTACCTTCATCAGTCTATCGAGCAGCTCGGTAGCGTTCTTTATATTCTGCTCGGAATCACAGGCCAATTTACTAAGAGCAGCGAAGATATCTGTAAACTGAGGCAGTACCGCACCTCTTGCCACTTTGACCACATTGTACAGGCTTTCGCAAGCGTAGTACCTGACTCTCAGATCAGCGTCACAGAAACATGCCAAGATCGGATGGATCAGATCTTCTATATACTGACCGGTATCCTTCCCAAGACCGACAGCGATCGCGGCGAGACCGATCAAGCCGCCCTTGCGCGTATGCGGATTCTGCGAAGTTGCGAAGTCTTGTCCAAGGACTTTCAGCAATCTCTTGATTTGCACAGTATTGTTATGAGCAGCGAAATCCTTTACCATCCTGTAAAGAAATTATCAAGTTCGTGAATCGAAAATATAGCAAGTGTACGTTAATAACCTACTTACTTCTCTATCTCCAAAGCAGCTGGTTTCCGTTTCTCGTACAATTTGTCATTGAGGGAACGAACGCACGCCGCGCTCAAGGGCGCGTAATCCCTCTCGGACATCATCTTCGGTAATTTACACCAATTCTCGTTCTCAGAATTTGTTGATAATGTCGGAACACTGTCAAAACATGTCAAAATATCAAAACGCGACCACGCGTGCGAGGCACTGCAAGGTTGCGTTCGAAAATCTATTCATTGAGTAAAATGGCATTTGATTGGCCAATCAGGAGGAAAGAAACAACAAGTTTTTTTATCCCGATTGGTCAATCAAATACTACTCTACTTCACCGAGTGAATTTTGAACGCAACCATACGAACAAGTAACAAGGCGATTCGAAAGCACGAAAGAACGTCAAACGAGAATTTACCATCTCACATTAAAATTGAATTTTTGATCATTTCTCTTTTAATCTTTTTTATTATAAGTATTTTTAGTAAGAGTTTTCATCTGTGCATTAATCTTTTTTATACACATTTTTTTATTTTATTTTATAAATTGTTTTTACAAGCTTTGTAAAAGTCTACATATCCATCTGTAAATAGATTATCAATATCAACAGTATTAAGATATTCCTCGAGTTTAGAACTCATGTTATGATGTTTTGATGCTTTTTTAACAGTAATCTTTTCTGGAATAGGTATAGTAGGCTTGAATGCTACACCAGTAGGATCATATTCTGTGTAAAGTTCTTCCGGTGTTCTAAAATTAATAAAATAATTAAATATTATCGGGGAAATGTAAAAAAAATCTAATTTAATTATCTAAATTAACTAACTTTTTCACGATTAGTTTACGATAAAGTCATATTTTTAATTTTTTAAATCTATAGATTATTAGGCAAAATTACTACTCACAATTTCGCAATTTCAATAGCCAAACTGCCCTCGCCACTCGTAGGCACCACATGCGCTATATTTCTAGCGAGTTGCCGTACTACACTATGATAATGACGCTATAACAATACATTACCATATGTTTTATTCAATATTTTTCAGCAAACATAAGGAAATATCGTTATCAATACCATACCTGTAGAGCAACAAGCTCATACAATGCAGTACAATGCGCATTGCAATGATCAGGTTCTTCGATTTCGATCTGATACTGACCATCTCCAATGCAATCAGTATCTAATAAAATATGTGCTGCTTTTCCAAATTGCATGACTTGCTTTAAAATACCGAGAGTTGCCAGTGTTGCATTATGTTGTAGCTGCAAAGCCAGTATGCTTATTCTCTTTACGAACGCTATCAGACGCGTCTGCGAAATCCTTTTTCGTTGATGAATGAGAATCTGCATCAACGTCTTTAGTACAATCTCAGTTTCCGCGTGCGTCCTTCCGCAATGAACTTTCAATATATTTTTATATAAATGCACATAAAATCTACATAAAAAAAATATATATATGTAGAGAATATAATTTTTCTTATAAAGTAGTACTTATCCTATAAAAACATATAAATTGAGTTATATACAAACCTGTATGGGTCAATATTTAGCACTGCACCTTGGCCAGACAATATTGTAAATATACATTGGATACAGTGTAATTGTTGCCTCAAACCTAAGTGATCTTCTTCTATTAATCGATCTATAACACTTACTAAATCCTGATAAAAATCTATATTGATACAATGTGCGAATCTAAAATATACACATAAAATATAGAAGATAGAAATAAAAAATACAAACTTTAATACAGATAAAATGTCTTACTTGGCTAGTCCTTCCAGACACGCAGACAATACTTTACTATTGGGAGCTTGTTTTAGAGCTCTAAAGTATATAGTAAATATCACACTTGTAATTTCAGTAAGAATTTTAGATTTTGCCTGTTTATTTTCTTCAGCCTTTGTCTCGAGCAATTCTTTCTCTACTTCTTCCAATTTTTTGCTTTTTTTTCTCTCCCGTCTACTTAATGCGAGAATTCTTTGCTTATAAGACATGAGTTTCTTTTGTTTTGTTTCCTCTTCTTTTTCCTTATCCAAATCGATATCTTTTATGCGAAGAGATAATAATACTTTTATGACTTCAGGATGCACAGAATGTTTTCTCGATTTTATGTATTGATTTAATTTTCGAACTATCTAAAATTTTATTAGCATAAATAAATGTCACAACAATTTGTTATATAGATGTGTGTGTGTATATATATATATAAAATTGTATATAT
>JBCEZX010000045.1:2916782-2934067 GCA_039654345.1 Cataglyphis cursor | reverse complement strand
AAATAAATGTCACAATTTGTTATATAGATATGCGTGTGTGTGTGTAATTGGTTCTATTACTATTAGTTACTACTATTATAGTATACTTACTGTAAGAGATAATTGACCGCGTTTGTCGTCTTTAAATATTTGAGAAATGCATTGAGCCACTCTCTCTCTTACATTGCTCTGTTTGTTATCCAAAAAAGGAAGGATATAATTAGCTATGTTGACAGAGAAATTGAAGTATGGATGAGTGGTGAGAAGCTCACACATGCATGATATAGCTATTTCACCCAATCGCATTTCTCGTTCGTTCACTCGTCGGGTGTCCCCTTTCTTTTTTTTCAAAATATTGGATATCTTTTCGAGTCTCTTTAAGTAATTTTTGTAACTGCTCAACAATGTAACTTCATAATTTTGCAATGCAAGAGTCTCTTTTTTCACTAAAATCAAATAAAATTTATTAGAAATTAAATGTATAACATTTATATTATGCAATTTTATCTTCTTTCAATTTGTTACACAAATGTTATATATATAAACATACACTTTACTCCTTCTTGAGAAATCTGCAAGAGACTGTAAGATGGTAGCAAATCTTTAAAGACTTCTAGAAGGGACACCATTGCCAGTTTTCTGATGGTGATGTAAACTTCTGAAGCTCTTTCATCCATCATGTCTAGAAGCAGCTTAAAATTTCCAGATTTGAGTTGCGGATTTTCTAGAATACCGCTTGAAAGTATTCCTATCTTGAACCGTTTAGATCTCAATAATTCTTCACGACATGCCAAAAGTTCAATAGTAGATACTGGTTTATCAGTACCTTGCAAGTTATTCTGTAAATTTTTAATAAAAGTGATATATTTTATGTATTATATATTTTTTTGGATTCAATATTATTTAACTCTTACATATAAATCTATATCCATTTCTATGTCACTATTTTCCTCCTGATTATTTTCTTTATTTTCTTTTTGGTTATCATCTATGATTTGATCTTCTTCCTTATTTATAATTTCATTATCTTCTTCCATAACACGTTTTTCCACAAGACCATCCTGTGTTTTTATGGGAAGCATCATGCGAACCGATTTCTTGGCTGTCTCTTCCATGATTTTAGAAACATTATTCTCATATAACTCCTCTATTGCGTGATCATCTTCTGTTTTTCTTCTTTTTCTTTTACTTTGATCTTTATCTGATCTACAAAATCCAGAATAATTAATAATATGTTTTACAAGAGATCCTATTTTCTTGGAATTATATATAATCATACTCAGTTAAGCGAATTTGTTTCAGTAAGTTATAAGATTTATTAGATATAGCTTTTTCCAAGAATTTTAAGTCATCTTCTTCAACCATATTCATCAAATCCTCTCCATGATCACTCTCTTCTTCCTCTACTGCTTCTGAGCATGGTGGTGCTGATTTCTGAGGTTGCTTCTTTGGTGGTTTATGCCGTCGAGTCTTAAGTTTTCCTTGTTTTGAAAGCTTTGTCTTTATCTGATTGTTTCTTTTAATTTTACTAATTTTTGATTTTTTTAGTTTCTGTAAAATAAATAATTGCATAGACAACTTATATTGAAAGCAAAACCTTCAGAATTTTTCATTCTAAATTTATAATTAATATATAAAATAGAATTACAAATCAGTTCACTGAAAGTTAAAAGTTGATAAGAATAAAAATTTGCAAAAAGATATTCAGTTTCAAGTCTACAGAATTAAAAGTTGATTATAAATTATAATTAATAATGATGTAATTTTTGTACAAATAAAATATTATATATTTGTTAATTTTTAAGAGGTTAGTATTAATTATATTTCCTTAAATTAAAACATATTTAAAAATTATTAATTCTCACCCCCATATTTATAGCAGACTGGAATTATTTTCTTCTAAATTAAATTAGACTTAAATTTATAAACAAGTATGTACAGCTTTACAATAATAAAAAAGAATCGTAAATTAAACTGAAGTAAACGCGCCCACGTGCGTTCGCGTCGATCATATGTGTACATATAGGTTTTTTTATCTAGGGTGAAAGAGAAGCAATCCTGTTTAGGGATAATATAATCGATAATCGTTGTTATGTAGTGTCGTATCTCTGGTATTTGATATATGTGATCTGTGATATTATTCTTCAACATGCCTGCAACGGCTATGCATAAGTTTATAACTTTTATAGGAACTATGTCTATATTACATGCGGCTTATTCTGCTGCACAACGTAAGTATTTGCTTTTGTTTCTTCTGGTTTTCTCTCGACGAATTACATTCTTTTTTAGGTTAAATTGATGTTAACATTACAGTGAAATTATAGATTTGCTTCTGTTTTAATTTTTTCTTCTGTATTATAATGAGAGTAGTATGCAACTTTCAAGAGAGAAGACCGAAAAGAATAAAATGCAATTAAAACGAATAGATATTATGATAAAATTTTGTTTGTAGATCGATCCTATTTACGAATCACTGAACAGGAATTTACTACTTTGCCAATTGATGTAAGTTACAACATTTGATACTACTATTTGCTTTCTTATACAAAAAAGTGAAGATCATTATAGGTCTATTATATTATATTTATAGGCTGTTTGATGAACATAATAAAAGTATTTTTATATGGAATAATATATATTATTAACATATAATGTTATTTTACTATTGTTACAGATTTTAATTCAAGGTATAGTCAGTTTATTTATTGTTATGTACGGTGTTATGTACATTGCTGGGGATTTTAAAGAAATTCGAGCAGTTGTTGATTTGGAGAATAAATCTTGGGAAACACTGCGAAATTTACCATCCTTTCAAGTATTTAATCATCGCGGGAGATCTCTTTCACCAGAGTACATTCCAGAATGAAATAGTTTTGAAATATTAAATTATTGAAAAATATATGGATATATAGATTTATTTACATGTTGAATCACACTCTTTTAGTTCTCTAAGATTGGAAACTTATTTATATTAACTTTATTTTCTCATTAATATATTAAAATATATCTTTTTAAAAAAAAACTTTTAATTATAAAATAAATATACAAGAGAAAATTTGTAATAAGAATTGTAACAATATTAATATGTATATATATACATATACATGTGCAAAATTTAATAATTTATTACTGAAAACAATTCACAAAATATTGTGATCATTCTCCTTATAATTATAATTTGAATTTTAGATTTTAAAACTTAGCAAGTTTTGTATGTATTTTTCAGTTTCGTAATAGTAAATAATACAAATAAAAAAGTCCTGATTTTATGCTTCATTTTGATCTTATCATACATCAGTTTTTTTTCTATTTCCAAATGGTTTATTTTATAATAAAAATTAATAATGATACAATATAGAAATGCACAATGGGGGTGCAAAAGCATCACTTTTTCTGTTTTTTCTTTTCCGCCTCTGCTTCCTTCTCCTTTTCAATTTCTGTTACATATTCACCTATGGTGTCTGTATCTAACATCTGAAAAATTATTATAATTGTTAATATATAATTTCATAGAAAGAGATATTTGTCTTCAGCTAAAACATATATTTGCGCAATTTGGTAAAATTTGCAGGTGTACCTGTAATGGTTGCCCGCGTCGCATTACCGCTATTTCCAAATTTTTTTGTCCTGATTGAACTACTTCAAGCAACGCTTTGATTGCTAGTTTTATACAACCTCTTTCTGTCGATACTTCCTCTGGAGTATAATACTTTTCCAAGAATTCGTGCACAGTTTTAGCGCTGCGTCCTGTTGCGTTCGCCTTTATAGAGAAGTAGCATTTAGTACAAATGTAGTTATTAAAATAATTATATTCTTTTATTGAAAAAGAAGATAGAAATTAATTTTATCTTGATATACCTTCCATTCATAATATATCCCTGATGGCTCTGTTTGATACAAATGTGGAATACCATCATAATCAAATCCAGTTAGGAGACAGGATATTCCAAAAGGTCTACGGCCGTTACTCTGTGTATATTTTTGTTTTAAGCCTGCAAATAATAATTATATGAAATTAGTACAACTGTTTTATATAACTTTTCTACTAAGCATTGATATAAATTTTAATCATACCTGCAATATACCTTGTAATATATTCCAAGGTAACAGGATCCTCTACGGTTAATTTATGACTCTGGCATTCAACTTGCGCACGGTTAATTAATACTCTTGCATCGGCAGTTAAACCTATTAAAAGGAACAATAATTATTCTATCTTATATATTGCAGAAAATCAATATTTGTATGTTTGTTAAAATTAAATTTGTTGTATAGTATATTATAGTACCTGCAAAAGCCATAATTACATGATCATCTAGGAGACATATTTTGCGCACTGTACGTTCTTCTTGCAATTTAGCAACAGATTTTTTCTCAACACCTAAGACTACGACATCGGCTCCCCGTACGCCGACCTGTTCTTACAAAGAGATTACCACACATAAGATAAAAAATAAAAATGCTAAATTTTAATATTAAAAATGTTATATAGAGTTGCAACTTTATTATTTATTAGATATTATTTTAATGTAATTTTTTTACAATTTGAAAATAACACGGATACGTATTTTTTTTTGTAAGAATAATAAATATAAGTGACATGAAACGTAATATATAGTGACAGAAATATGTTGACACCAAGCTGGTCATCCTAACCTAACTTTGAGAATTCGCAAAGTCATACACGAAGTAAACGAAATTAAATGGCTTAATTATAGACAAAATCTATTTGTATAATGATAATAAAATAATTATAAATAGATAAACAGATGGAGAAAAGAGTGCTAGGTAGAATCTTCGAAAGCAATTCCCGAAGATAGAAAGAAGGTTATGTTGAACTTAGCGTACCGCTGTCGAGCCCTTCTTGACAGCCTCCTGAGCATATTCCACCTGGAGCAGATGGCCGTCCGGCGAAAATACCGTGATTGCTCTGTCGTATCTCGCCGACATCGTTTTGGCCGTTCAAAATAAGCACCGTTTTAGAGAAGTTTTAAATGACTTCGCCGTTTTCTGAGCAGTCACCAAGCTGCACCGCTTTTCTCGTTCCACCGCGCAGCATGCGCAGACACGAACATGACAACGCATTTCCCTAGCAGTGCTAGAAAGATTCACTTTTTCGCGCATGCGCGACACTGCAGCGCGGGGGGGATATACGTATAAAAAATGTCAAAAATACCATATATATATATATATATAATACTACATGTATGTAGTATTATATATATGAGAAATACCTTCTATACTTTCGATGCTTTTGTCTGAATACCAAGTTCAATTTTGTGCTGAATAGTTTCGTAACTGAAGGCACTGGTGTCCAATAACTACATGCAAGCAGTTGACATTTAAACCAAAAAAAAAAAAAGAAAAAAAAAAAAAAAAAAAAAAAGTTCGGAATTTTTAAATCAAATTTTCACGTAGTATTTAAATATTCATGCATCATAATTGTTGATTTTGAAAAGAATTAGCAATATTATCGAACACACAGAAGATGAAAAAATTATGTTTTATATTTTCTATTAATTTTCTTTTTATCTTAATTGATCGTACGACTATCCAACTATTATAAAATTGTTAATTTGTCTTATACTGTTAGAGTCAACGCAATATCATGATACGAATATTTAGATACGATGCGACAATATCTCCAAACTAAAAATGAAATATAAATTACGTATTATAATTACATATTTCAAATTGTATTAAATTATATAAATTACTTAATTGATCTCATAATTGTATAATTCCGCTTTCTCTTTGCTTCATTCTTTTTATTAGTTTTTCAAAAATTTCTAAATAATATAAGGTTTTAGAAACGATTAAATAGAAGTCATACAGGATCTTCTTATATTAGCATTAAACACAGTTATTATTTATGAAATATGTGTAAAAAATGTATATTGCAATATATACATATATGTATAGGTGTAATATACATTTTTTACACATATTTCATAAATAATAACTGTGTTTAATGCTAATATAAGAAGATCCTGTATGGCTTCTATTTAATCGTTTCTAAAACCTTATATTAATTAAAAATTTTTGGAAAATTAATATGTATATAAAATATGTAACATTTTTATAATTATATAATATACGATATATTCATAGTTAAGTAGAAATTATAATAATCCATATAATATATATAAACGTATAAAAAATATACTTCTTCAGAAAAATTGTTGCTATGAAATAATTGACATTATCAGCGAACGTTTGTACTTCCCTGGTTTATATGACATATCTCTCGTTTTTTCATTCGAAGGAAAATCCTATGCAAGATATCTCTCTCCCTATCTCTCTCCCTTTCTCTCTCTTTCTCTCTCTCTGTCTCTCTTTCCAAGCTGCAAATGTATAGCTAAATATTTCTTTATAAAATAAAATATATTTAATATTATTATTAAATTAAAATAAAACTGCAAAATTATTTGACTTATAATATTATCCATTGCATATTGGATGTTGTAAATAGGTCTCTCAATTTTAACATTCCTTAATTTTAATTCTTTAACATTTACTTATTTTATTTATTATGTTGAGAGTTAATTTATTTCACCAATATGAGAGTTTAATATAAAAATAGGATAAAAATGAAATAATATTTATAATATTATTATTGTATATATTTTTTCAAATGACAAGTATATAACTGTGAAACGTCATACTTCATTTTCGAATCAAATGACATTAAGTTTTAAAAAGTGTTTCTCACTTTTTAATAAAATATGTTACTTATATGAGAGAGAATTTTTTTCACAAAAATGAAAAACGCGCGTGTGCTAAATCATAATATAAATTTAATGTATGCAAAAATTTCGAAACCGATATAAATTAATATTATCAATATATTATCTTTTATGTCAGCATTGATGATATTATCTCAGTATACTTTATTACTTTCATTATTATATATTTTATCTTGTCACATTGCAATATATTCATTTTTAATTAATTAATGTTACGGCTTTCAGAATTTTAAGCGAGTGGGTGGGGATGAATAGACAGAAACGGTATTGTTACTCTTATAAGAGAAACGATCGGCTTAGAGAAACGTTTAGTCAAGGCTGGTCGCTCGCGCTGTGTTTCATTCGACTGTACAATATGATCGGGTCGGTATACTTTCCTTTTTGTCATTCCACGAAGGTGCATGCAGTAAGCAAAATGTCTGGTTAAAGTCATCATTTTGACGCAACTATCTAACGTTACTATCTAAATGCTGCTTGACTTATTAAAAAAAAGAAAGTAAATTTTAACGTGCATCGTATCATATGTGAAAGCATAGCTAAAAAAAATGAAAAGTTGTTTTTGTGTTGTGTTTTATGTTGAAATTTTTATTGTCAGAAGTTTTTATAATTTGCAAAAAAGATGTGATGCGTTTAAACAATTTTATCGATGTATCAATGTGAAGATATTTCTGATTTATTTGAAAATGTGTTTGACAAGTTTATCATTTTTAACACAATTCGTTTGCTGTTCATTTTTAATACACATTTACCGTAATATATATATGTGATATTATATTTAATTTGTCAATTGATATATTTTTTTAACAATATATAACGCGTAAAATATTTAGTGTTGAATATTCGCGAATGTGCAAAGACAAAGCGATAACGATAAATCGGCGTGATAATATTGACGACAAGGAAATTCTAAAAATTGTCCTTCACGTCAAATATTTACATAATTTTACAGTTGTCTTAAAGAAATAAAACGCGCACTTGTAAATCTCTTTGTAAATATTATGAGTTAAGCTTATCATAAGTAGTACTTATCATAATGAATATCAAACATATTTCACGTGGTTTCACGCAATCAAACATATTCTACTTTACCTCTTCTCGCAATGTTTATCGTTTTTATTCAAATAACGAGAAGAATATCCTAATTTAAATGAATAATTTATTGAACGTATAATTTAAATAAATAAAAGTATTTATTCACCTATACGCGAAATTATGAATTTATACTTCTTCAAATATTTCAAGATTATCAAAGAGAAAAAAATTTTGAAAATAATTATAAAAATTACATTTTTACATAATGTTTTTATACAATGTTTAAAAGAATAATTTTCATTATGATATCTCTATTTTTTTCAAAAAGCTTAAAGAAATATAATAATTAATAATTTTCTACAAAAAAGAGAAATATTGTAATAACAGAGGATGTGACCCAGAGATGTAAGACATTGTACGCCCTAATCTTCCGAGCGATTAGCAATAATGCAATCGCGTGCAATTAAGACGGTGTACGCCGCAATCGCATGTAGAACGTCATCGTCACGTGCGTGTTAATATGAAAAAATTATTTATTGTTTTGTCTTAAAAAGAATATAATGAAAGAAAAATGTTGAAAGGATATTGTCATTGAAGACGTTATTTAATTTCGTACCCTCCCGGAAGTATTGCGTATTGCGTTTTGTACAATAATACTTATTTATTGCATTGACACTTGTGTAGAGTTAACAGTTAGTTATAGATAAAGAAACATTTACAATTTATTTGCATATAGTGTTATCATTAATTTATCTTTTTACCAGGAATAAATTTAGTGACAAAGTTTAAAAACGATAGATATATTTTCAAGAAAATCCTTAAATTTTATTTAATCTATTAATGAAAATAAAGAATTTAAAAATTTTTTAATAATATATTTATTTTAATAATTATATTATTAATTAAAATAAAAATATATTGTTAAAAATATGTTATTAATTTATATTAACTTCAATTAATTTATATTAATAATATAATTTATTTATTTTAATAAATTTCTTTTTATAATAAGTTATATATATATATTACATATAAAAAATAATATTTATATATAATTAATTTTTGTTTTATTATCTTCTTATCTAAAATATATCAATTGGAATATATCATAAGAATGAAATGAATGAATTATGTTATGACATACAAAATAAAAGTCTTACATTTGTAATTAATCAGACATTTAATTGCGTAAAACATGTAATTCAAAGTCATAGAAATAATATAATAAAAATGTTTGAGTCGTGATAAAAGATACTATGTTTCTGTAAAAATTAAAAATTTTCTTAATGCATCGGAATGCGATAAATACATTTGCCAACTTCAATATTATTGAGTAATATTGAGTAACATATTTCTACACACACGCTTATTTAAAAAAACAATTCTGCTTTAGAAGGTTAGCATTGTTCAATAATTATTGATTAATCATTGATTAAAGATATTTAATTCGCATTTATTATTGATAAAATTTGTCAGATTATGATTGATAAAATCAAAGGTTTTCTTTATCTATTATACGAAATACATCTACTACAGATACTGGAGATAAAATGCTTTTAATAGTATATTTATATATGCTATCGTATATGTATGTGTGTGTATATGATAATCAATTATTCATTAAAGAAAACATGCAAACTAAATATTATATATATAAATGAAATATATAAATTAAATCAAATCTCTGATATATATAAATTAAATCAAATCTCGCAGATTGGTTGCAAAATTTGATTACGCAAATGCATTTTTTTTTCATAATTTTGAAGTTAGCAATTCCAAAAAGTTTTCTAGAGATATGGTATAGTTCGATGCTATGCTTGTAAGCTGCGGATTTATTGAATGAAGTATTATACACGTGTTACGCAATCTCTCAGCGAATCGCATAGTAAATGTCTTATGGTATATACATCTGCGATTACACAATGATGATAACTGAACCACATTCTTGAATCTACACCGACAGTATAAAGGTGACAGTAATACGGTGCGCTATCACACTAATGTTTTTTAAACGATGCACACATTCCTTTTATTTGTACAGACTTTTAGATAATTGTGAGTTTATCAATCAAAATCATGTGTTAATCCCAAAGTGATTATAAAGTCATTTTTAATTTACATTTGTAAATCACCATAGGTGTCATCTATTTTTAGCAATTATTAATTTTATCACGATTTATTTCATCACGATTTATATGACCACGTCAATCTCGCTCAAATTTTAATTGCTTACAAAATTAATATATTATATGCGAAATTATTTTACCGTAAAAAGAAAACTACAAAATTTATTGGACACAATGTGAAATTATTTTCCATTATATCATCATGTAATCATAATTATATTTTACTACTATTAATAGATGACAGTGACGCACATGTAAACGCGGTCACGGCAAATCATCAGAGCATAATCACGGTTACGAGATCTGTACCGGCAGAAGCTTCAAGCATCACTAATTTTTGTTTTACAGTTGTTGTATATTATACAGCTGATCTCTTTTATCAATCGCAATAGTAATTTGATATGTATCATTATAATGCGTCTCTTCTCCAAAAGAAAAAAAAAATGCATTTAGCGTACACAATACGATTTATATATATTAATTAATTTTTTATTGTCTAGCTGGATATTAATTTACACATACATAATCGCTGTATAAAAGCAATGTCAAATAAAAATCTTTTATTAAATTGAATATCAACACATCCACACGCACACACACACACATGCATATGCGTACGTGTACCAGTTCGATTAAGTTTGCAATATCTATAATTAAAGAGAGAGAGAGAGAGTGCACATATACTCTCGGTCTTACTAGTGATTGTCAATTGCAAAATATTCAATCGCGAATTTCCATGAAACAGCCGCAACAATTCCGATTAATTTTCTATCGTCAAGAGAATAAATTGTAAAAAAATCTAATTTTTAATTTTTATATTTTTACATGTTTTGTGCAGAGTCAAAAGGAAAAAGTTGATTACATTCGGCGTGACCGCGGCCGTACTTGTGGCCGTTCTTGTGACAATAATAGTAATTTTTATCACACGCAACTCGAATGTCAAATGTGACTTAAAGTTTGTCAGTTCCTCCGAGATGGGTCAATATACGAAGGTAATATTTATTGATATCAATTGATTTAATTGCAGTCGACGTATAGTATGAACTATGCTCAGGTAGAGAAAGATATGTCTGGTCGAAAGAAAAAGATAGCGATTAGAGGTAGAAGTCAAACTCTGTCTCTTTCTATTCAGTAACTTTAGAAAGAGCAATTGACTTCTATCATCTGATTAAACAAAAATATATTTTCAGCTATAGTTATTTATTTCCGTACAATTTGTCGCGAAAAGAAGGAAACATTTCAAATAACATTTCTGCATATTATCAATAATATAAAATTAATTATTATACATTGTTATAGGATTTAATTTTATATAAAAAAAAATAAATGATAAAACTAATATATTTTTTCCAAAAAATATATTATTAGTAAAATTATTAATTTAATAGCTACTTTATTTGATTTGTTATTTTCTCACAAATATTCGATATATTAGATTGAGAAAAAAAAATAAAGTGTGATGGATTCACAATTCTTGAAATTTTTTACAATTTTTGAAATTTTTCATGAACAGGGTGCCGTGACGACAAACGGTCAGGAATGCGCACAAATTGGTGCTGATATCTTAGCTGGGAATGGTTCGGCAGTGGATGCGGCGATAGCAGCGCTTCTCTGTGAAGGCATTGCATCCTTGCATAGGTATTACACAATTTTCTTTATATTTCTTTATATTCTCTTTTATTGCGCTTTTATTGCCTCCATTTTATATGCTTATCTATTCTAAGAAATTTTATTAATTCTTATATAATTCTTTTGCGAATAAAAAAAAATATATATGTTGAATATATCTGTATACATTTTGATTTAAAGTATGGGACTGGGCGGTGGATTTTTTATGACTATATGGGACGCCAAAACCAAAACGGCGGATTATCTGGATGCGAGAGAGACCGCTCCGATGGCTGCGACGGAGGATATGTTCGATGGCAATGCTCATCTAGCTATGTATGGTAAAATATTCTTTTCACATTAAAGTGCTTATCAATATTTATATGTGTTTACGTCAAAATCATTTATAAAAATTATTATCAGTTAGGATAGTTAATTATAAAATTTTTCATTCATTTTTGCTTGCGCTTGACAATGTTGAATAAAATGCGTGTTATCGAACAGGTGGAATGGCAGTTGCTGTCCCAGGTGAACTTATGGGCTATTGGGAAGCGTATAAAAAATACGGGAGACTGCCGTGGTCGGAATTATTTAAGCCTGCCATTAAATTATGCGAAACTGGATCTCAGATTAATGATTATCTTGCCGCGTATTTAAAGGAGAAAGAGCCTATGATAAAGAACGAGACCAGTTTGGCGAAAATACTCATAAATCCTAATACCGGTAAAGTATGGATTGTGAGTAGAATTTATTTTTTTATCATTATAACTGTTTTTCCCCTATGTATGAATCAAAACTTGATTCTTCTCTGATATATTCTGATATATTCTGAAGAAAAAGCTATGAAAAATAACATGAAAATTTTATATTTGTGCAGGCAGGCGACAGAATAAAGAGACCGCAACTGGCAGAGACCCTGAAATTAATAGCAAAATATGGTGTTGATATTTTTTATAAAGGTAATATTGCTGATAACTTAGTCGACGAGATTAAAGCGTTTAAAGGAATAATCACGAAACAGGATTTTGAAGCGTACAGGTGAGCGTTTCTTTTTTCGAGAGTTTGGATATTTTCAAGGATATTCATATTGTTAAAAAATTGCGTGAAGCCTGCTATATCACAAGGGATAAATAAAATATAATTATAAATTTATGATTATTTCATGCAATAAAAATTTTACGATAGAACATAAAGAATGTATGATAGTAGATAAAGATATATCGCGATAATAATAATAGAAATCATGTGTTTCGCAAATAAAACTGCCAAAATAACAATTCGCGAGTTAAATATCTTAATTAAAATCACGAATTTTAGATATAGTAGCTCAATGTTAACAACACCGATTAATTAAGCGTCTGCTTGTTGGTGGAAAGAATATCGAATACCATTTTCTACAGTCGATGGAATTAAGGCCGATAAAAATATATAAAAGCAAATTTGACATTGTTGATATTATAACAATGAAAAATTTGACAGAAATAAATTATTGCAAATAGAAACAAATTAAGCTTTCTCACTGATTACTTTTACTTTATCCTCGCATTATTAATGAATTTGTCGACGACAATATACACGTATCATTCGATTCAAGGCTTTGGAAGAGCATACGAGCGGAAGTGCGAAAGTCAAAGCGGCGTATCCATAATGCAAATTCTTTACAGAGCCGTATGGAGAAAACCGGTCGCATTGAAAATGGGGAATCTAACCATCTATAGTGCTCCACCGCCGGGTTCCGGTGCAATTTTGACATTCATAATGAACGTTCTTCGTCGATTACTACCAGTCAATAATGAGAATGTAATGTGGCAACGTATAGTGGAGACCTTCAAATGGGCTTATGCAAGAAGAACCGAGTTGGGGGATCCTGCTTTTGTTGACGACATAGGTGAGATTACAGAGTAAATATGTATGCAAGCACCGGATATCTTGAAATGATTCGATTATATCTTATAACGATCGAACATATCTTATAAATCAGACATGAAGAATAATATTAAAGTCCATCAGAGAGAGAGAGAGAGAGAGAGGGAGGGAGGGGAGAGAGAGAGAGAGAGAGGGAGGGAGGGAGGGGAGAGAGAGAGAGAGAGAGAGAGAGAGAGAGAGAGAGAGAGAGAAAGGAAGAGATGTAGTTACAATATTTCTAAATTAAAAATAATTTGCTTAATTATAATTTTGAAATTATTAAAAAATAAAAAAAATTATTATTAGTTTATTATTAGAAATAGATAAATTATTATTAATTATCTATTCTATTAATAGAAACTACTGCATTTGCATATTTCCCAAAGCTATTTTTATAAAATCTTTTTTTTTTTTTTAATAGCTAAAAAGAGCTTTTTTAATATATGAATATTTGTCAAGATAATTGAAGAAAAAAAAAGCATTTAATTCCTTGTACGTTTGCATTGTTTTATACGTATCATGATCAACATTCAACACATTCTTTTTTTTCCCGGCAAATTTAATCATTCCCGGCTGTGTTAATAATTACACCGAATAAACCGTCAGATCACGTAATTAGGGTATTATAATTATCGCATATTTAATAGAGCCTAGCATTCGAGATGTATCTGAATATTTCTGCGATTTTCTTAGACTTGAAATTCACTCGAACTCTATCAATTGAGTGAACACTCGGATTACGATGGAATTATTTCTTTGTAGATGCGCTGCTCGCCAATTTAACATCCAACGATTATGCGGAAATGATAAAGGAAAGGATAAAGGACACCCGTACGTGCCAAGATCCAGAGGAATATGGCGCTGTTACTGAGACAACCGTGGATTCAGGAACTGCGCACGTTTCCGTTCTTGCTCCTGACGGCTCCGCTGTCTCCGTTACATCGACCATTAATCAGGTGTAAGTAAATTATTTGCAAGCGATGTAAAACTTGAATTAATTCGCAATTAAAATAAAATATTTACATTAAATTATTTGCGAAACTGAGATCAAATTATAAATTATAAATTAAATCAAATTATAAATTGATTAATATTATTATGTTTTAAGTTTATTTTTTAGTAAAATAGAAAGATATTACATACATACATATATATTTTTATTTTTATTCTAAAAAGAAGATTTAAGAAGAAAGTCAGTTATTCAGTTTTCAGTGTTTTTGATTGTTTAAAGATAAGCTTGCAAGATGCACTTTATATTGTGGATTATAAAAATTTTACATATTGCAACATTAAAAATAGAAAGAAATCGATTGAATCGCTTTGCTTCCGACACACGTACACATTTTTATTCGCAGTTTTATTATCCGTTTTAAAAATGGAACGATTCAGGCACTGGGGGAGAGAATCAACAATAATCCTGCGGAATAATGCGTTATATTTTATAACTTTATAATCATCTTTATTTAACAGGTTTGGCGCAATGATACGTTCAGAATCCACCGGTATAATATTTAACGACGAGATGGACGATTTTAGTTCGCCCAATATAACCAACGGTTTTGGACTCCCGCCGTCACCGGCGAATTTTATCCGACCCGGCAAACGGCCGTTGAGTTCGATGTGCCCGACTATAGTGGTAAGCCATTTAATGGCAAACGCGAGTGTTTAACAAATTTATCAAGAGTTTGAAACTCGAGGAAAAACTCGCGAAAAGACAGATGCTTTTAACGCGCGTCTTTTTTTCGCATGAAGATCTTTCATAACAGCTGCAATTAACGATATTGTGCTCATCGATTCTGAGAATTGAATCGGCTTAATCATTACAATTTGCGAGACACGCTATCATCAAGCATTATTCTCCAACAGCTATCAATGCTTGAAATCTCGCTTTGATAGATTAAAACTTGAGGAAATTTTTTTGTTTGTACAAATTTTTGTCTCTTTACAAGAAGTAGGAATGCGTAAGAGTTATTTTAGACGTGTAATTTAAACTCTTAAATTAATCAATGTAATCTTTTTTAGGTCGATCAACATAATGACGTGAGATTAGTGATAGGTGCAGCCGGTGGCACAAAGATAACAAGCGGCGTGGCGATTGGTATGGTCCTGAATCTTTGGTCTAATTACAATATAAAGGAAGCGGTTGATGCGCGTAGACTTCATCATCAAGTGAGTTCGACTAAGTATAAGTATTTCAACGCGAAAAAAACCAACTTTTTCTAATCGAAAGTCAAAATTCAAAAATCGAAATTTGTTTTATTATATTATAATCAAAACAATTTCCAACTTAAAGCTCAATTTCTTAATTTGCTTTTAAATAATAACAATTTAATGAAGAAGATACTATTTCTTGCTGAAATAATTGTTTGTTCATCAAAATATAATATGATTTTTTCACATTTTCCTAAGTTTAATATTAAATATTTTAATACTTATAATTTAAAGATTCTTTGTTAAAGATAAATTTAAATATAAATTTAGAAGCGCAATTAAAGTGTAGTTTATTGCTTAAATTTTTTTTTCATATAATTGAATTAAAAAATTATTTATTTACAAGAAAAAAAAGTTACTTATTAAACTTATTATGTTAAACATTAAATCACGCAGCATTAGACGAATAATTATTTATTATGAGATTTACACACGAAATATTTTGCATATTAAGATTAATAATATCGTTTTGAGAAAATTATTGAAATATTACAGCTGTTGCCTATGAACGTCCAGAACGAAAAAGACTTTTGTCCAGCCACATTAAATTATTTGAACAAGATCGGCCACCATGTCACTACTTTTTCTGGAATTGGCAGTGCAATCACGGCAGTATCAAAAAAAAATGGACTTATAACCGCGAATTCAGACTATCGCCGACAAGGAAGAACAGCAGGATTATAGAGAGATTATTCAGTATTATTATGCGGATAAACTTTATAACACTAGAAATTCTTTTATGCTGTAGTAATATTTCAATTGCTATCAATCTAAGTTGTCATCATATCTCATCCTGATTAATATTACATGCAATTTCTATTATCGTACATTCGATTTCAAAAAATAAAGTAAATGAAGTAAATAAAGTAACAAAGAATTTCTTAAAATTTACAAAGTTGACCGCAAATAGATAATATATGATCGAAGAATTCTTAGATAAAAGAAATAACGCAAATTCCTGTATTTATAGAGTTATAGTTTAAGTAGATATTTATATATATATATATATATATACAAAGCAAAAATTATTTAAACAATCTGTTGAATGGTACAACTTATAATTATGCCATTCAATGTGAAAACATTTTAATACTTTTCTTTTAATTATTATTAGATTTTTTAATACGTATATATATATTTGTGTATATGTATTCATGTAGATGATATGTATATACATATATTCAATATATATTTATATTTATACGTATATGATAAATAACCGAATCAATAATATTAATAAGAGAACATAATATTTTTTTAATTTTGGCTATAAATACTTAAAAGCAATATAACGACATGTATTAATATTTCTCTGAGATTATCGTTTATAACTCATTACATTTGTACATATTTCATAATGTTTTATATATTTTAATCTATGTTGGTACAAATTAATTCCGTGTTTTGTAAATATCATGCAGTGTATTAATAATGGTATACCTGTATTTGATAACGTAGGATTCTATATTGGTAACATTATGTATCGTTAATAAAATAATTTTATTTTTATTAACACTGCATTATTATTTAAAAATAGATGTGCATCTATTACGCCAATAAATGAAAGATTTCAAATAGCATAATGATTTATAATAGTTCGTAAACAAAAGCAAAAAATTAAGATGTTTTATATATATTTTATATATATATAAGACAAGAAATTCCAGATCGATAA
>JBCEZX010000045.1:2877110-2898064 GCA_039654345.1 Cataglyphis cursor | reverse complement strand
TGGTGGTGGTGGTGGTGGTGGTGGTGGTGGTGGTGGTGGTGGTGATGGTGGTGGTGGTGCACGAAACCCCTTTCTCTCTCCGCTCTTCCTCCGCCACCTCCACCTCCACTGCCACCTCCTCGGGAGGCTTTGCAGGCTGCGCGTCCGTCGCCGCGCCGTTTGCTCGTCTTTTCCGTCAGTGTGCCGTCCGCCGTCGGTCGAGAACCACGTGTTCGTTTCCCCACCCCCTCTCCTCAGTGATGTGTCATGTTATGTCGCGAGGGGTGGTTATCGCGCGTCTTCTGGTGCCGCTTATAAACGATCGAGCGTTAACCGGCAGATAAAGGGATATCGAGCAGCTCTGAAAATTGCACTCGACACGCCGCAAAGGTCATCTTTTCAGGAATGACACTAGAATTAGGACTCTGTCGAATTTAACACGCGACATTGCATATGTCAAACTCGTTCGCGGAACGGGGACATGTGTAGGAATATAAGTAAAGTGGAGAGATAATTAATATATAATATATTAATTAATATATAATATATTAATATATTAATGTATGCTTCTTTTACGAAAGTTTATCGTACCAAACGCATTTATGGTATGCGGAGGATCTATTGTTTCTACGAATAAATAATCGTGTTCCTCTGATGCGCTTGTAATCTTTCAACATACCTAATTACGAGCGAGGCTTACCACGAAGAGATTAATAAAAATCATCTCGGTGATCTTCGTTCTGGACGATCTTCGATCAATAGAAAGAAATGATGACCGCGATGACCGGGTGATCGAATTCATTTCTATTCCTTCAATCTTCCCTCGAATCGATTCCAGTTCGCAATCATTGCTGCCCCAACGTGATTGCGAGGCCCTTGCGTCGCCTCGGTCGTTACTTGGACCGATTCCAGAAAAGCCCCGAATCTGTGGTGGCCCGGTGTGATTGAACATCTCCACAGTCCTTCGGTTTTTATTACATATTGCGATAGCACGCCGTCGGACAAACTCATGTCCGAAACGGTGAACCAGAATTGTCAAGTTGAAAGCTTCACCCCTACATCTTCAATCTTTGTCCGGTTATCGAAAATCACGTCAACGTTTCATTAAATCACTTCTGTAAATCGCTAAACCGATAAACGTTTTACACGAGGATCACTCGACGTACTTCTAATCGCGATTGAACACGGAGTGATTGTACGTCAGATTGTTGTCGATTTTGTAATTAGCCGAATGGATAAGAGAAACCAGGAAGTAGAATGTAATTGAGAAAAACGTGATTGTATCTGTACGGCGGATAATTGCGTCGCAATTTAGGACAATAAAGATCTGGAGACCTGGTATTTCAAATTAAATTCCTATCAACATATCGCTCATAGAATCTTTGTTGCTCGCCGTTTGTAAAGATCAAACACCTTAGATCGGTGAAGAACGTTTTCCAGTACCTCATCGGCCTTTTTGCTGTTTCAACAACGACGTGATGGACTGTCTCTCAAGTGGTGCCATGGTCATTGGGGATTGCAGACACCATGGTGAACATTGTGGGTTATCGGCGCTGGTGGCGCTTGGATAGACCAGAAGTGCGGGAGATTTTTCGCCGCCTCGGAGATTACCATTCTCGTACCGCGCTTTAATAACGGACGAAAACGTTGGTGAAAAAGGGGTGAGAGAAAGGACAGAGAAGAAGAGAGAGAGAGAGAGAAAGGGACAGAAAAGGAAGCGCGGTGCGAGCGGCGAGGAAATGCGCGATGCCGCGGGTGCTTTAATTAGTGTTTAATTAGAGACGAAAAACGGGACGCACACACAGGAGCTGCGGGTACCGAACACGCTTATTGCCGGTAGACCGGCGACCGTGCTGAAATCGGATATCCGACGGATGTAACGGGGAATGCGTCCAGCGCGTGATTACCTAAGGCAGATTGAAGGAAAACGTCCCTTACATCGCGTCGCATTTACATATCATCTCTCTACGTGTATCTCGTAAAAAACGCGTGGCGTAAGACGCGGAGAGATCATCACGAAAGTCTCGATGGGAGCCGGGTCGCTACTTTATGTTTCGAATTCGCATCAGGAAGAGATGGAGCCGGGCGAGCTGATAATCGTAGCGTGATCCGCGAGTGATTTGAAACGATGACTTAACGGCTCGGGACACCACGATACACACGCGCGAAATCTCCGTTAAATCCGATCGTGCTCGAAGTTACGGAGGGAAAAAGTGCGCGTATCGCCGCGACGGGCGTAATATATTTCGTGACGAGTATTTGCGCGACGAATAACGAGGGAACATGTGGAGTGTAGTGTTGTTGTTTCTCGGACTAATGAAGGCTGTCTCGTACGTTGCTGGGAGCAGTACTGTCGACGAGAAATCGGGTATGTTGCTACTGTGTGTATTGCATGCTCTTTATGTGTCCTGTTAAAACGCAGTTGGTGCGTTTAAACGAACGTATAATGACGAGATTATGGCCGCGCGTTATTATTAGCATGGTATCGCCATGTAGATTCTTCTCCCCTGCCCTTCCCGTATCGGATTTTTCACTTGCCCGTCTCGTGTAACGAGGCTCGATACCTTCATGGATTTTGCGCGAGCGTGACATAACGTGAAATATAAAACTATATATGCATTATCACGACAATTTGTCTCGATTTTATGTGTGTCGATCAATTAATATTTAACTTTCGACGTGTTCGACGGTGCAAAATGAATAACGATTTCGCAAAAAGTCATTTTCGATTTATTCGAGCGTTCTCTTAATGCTCGTTATATGTGTGTCACTGATTGAAAATTTAATACTTTATATATATGTATATAATATACATACGCATATGAAATATTTCGAGAGGAGGAAGAAAGTATATAATCTTTTTTTATATTTTTATACAAAATTTATATTTTACGGAACCGGTATTTTATTATTTTATTTTATCTCTCTATCTTTCTGCGTATTTCGATAAAGTTTATACAAACCGAGATTACTTTTATCCCGTTTCCTATGTACATTCATCCTATTCTGCAGAGAATATCAGACAGGACTAAACTTTTATACCGGTACATCGGCAGACTTCAATTTTATTTTCGTCTGTTTCTCATGATAGAAAATGTCGCAACGAGAAATGGAGGCGAAATATATTTTTCCCAGGACCAATCAATGAAAAACAAGCGGACGATCGCTTTCCGGCATCGATGATCCCCATCCGCTTTTTTCTTTTTTTTTTCTTTTTTTTTTTTTTTGACCGGAATCGTTAACTCTCCGGCTAGTGAAAATCGGATTCAATCTTTCCTTTGTTTCACGTATGAAGAAATTAATTTATATATCTACAACCATAGAACATTACATAGGAATATACGTTGATCGACATTACCGTAAAATAATTACTTTTAAATATAGATAATGTGAAAATGTTTATGATTGCAAACAGTCTTTTATATCAATATTTGCGTTTAATAATTTTCGCAATTCTATGATTTAACAATTATAAAATTGATTCCTATTTTGCTCAAGGGAATTGATTTGCCATGTAACTGCAAAATCATAAAATAACATTGCACAACAGTGCATTTCCTCTATGAAACTATGTAAAACTGCATATGGAAAAATGGTGGAGAATTTATGATTCCGCGCGATCCGCCCGGCAGATATTTCCGCAAATCCATAGTGAATGATTACGTGCGGAATAAGAAGCTACCGCGAGATATATCCGCGTTTCTCTTTGTCGGCCGGATGGTACGAGGGAGAATATCACTTTGTTGATATAGAATATTGCGGAAACGTATCAAGAACTTACGTCGGTTAAATTCGTTGCGCCATCTCTTTTGTGCGTCTTCTCTCGTTCCGTTGAGCGTCCAATTATTTTTATGAAACCTTTAGGCAGTTGCGCTTGTGTTTGGACGACATAAGTAACGTCGCGGAAACCTCTGACCTTATTATATCGCTCGTGTTCCAACTTTTCTTGGACATACAGACACAATTGCAAGCTCTTTGGCGGAGTAAAAAGGAAAACGAATTGTTAAATGCCGAGCACAAATTCACTTTATATATATATATATATATATATATATTTATTATATATCGCGAATTGAAACTCCTCTTCTTCTGTGTGTAATCACATCAGAAACTCTCACACAAGACAGTACTTTTATTTTTCAATAGACTCCCCGCTGTACATCCGCACAAATTGAAAGTTAATTAAAAAGTAAAGTTACGCCGTTTTTTTTTTTTTTTAGCGGGATATAGGGCTTTATAAATCAGTTATTCACATTTTCCGATAGTGCCTTGCGTTATTTAAAGAATGAACTTCAGCGCTCTCTTTGACGTTCGTCAACGTGATCGATTTAATCGTACATCTATTCCCAAAGTAGCTCAATGACATTCGTTCATTTAACTGGTAGGGATACTAGTCGACACTGTACCGTTACTACAAACTAGTTCAAACTCTCTCAAAGTCATTGCATAGCACGCGTACTGCATTTTTCACGACTACATTTATACTTGGCGCCAGTGTAAAGCTTCGAACGCGCCAACGTAATCAAATCTCACGAATACGTAAGAGTTCTTCGATTTTGATTCCGATATTAATTTTTCCTGCTTATTTTAAATATGCAACGGAAGCAGCAATATCATTAATATACCGAGTGGAGCTTTCATGCGAAAAGTAGGTCCCGTCTAATAATTTCCAGTCTTTGACTGGCTTTTCGCGCGGTTGCGCAACTTACGTCAACAAATCTGCGTTATCGTTGCAATATTGAGCCAGGAATCACACGAAAATGAATTTTCCATCAACAGAGAGGGAGAGAAACAGAGAGAGAGAGAGAGAGAGAGAGAGAAAGTGGAATGCGTTTTTAATCTTAGAAAATATAATATTTTAAACTGTCTTTCTCTCTCTCTCACTCTCTCTCTCTCTCTCTCTTTCTCTGTGTGCAAAAGCAAAAGAATTTTTTAATAACGGAGCTAGCGATCTCAAAATCTTCGTATCTCTTTATATTCTTCGCGCGCGTTTGTCGCACAAATATGTCATTCGCATTTACTCTGGCCAATTGTCCCCAGCGTAGTCCCTGATGCTAAACAAGTTCACCGAGCACCGCCAGGAATTCGATTAAGGCGGTGCGATTCAAGCGCAAAGATATTCTGCCCCGTCAATCAGGCAGGAAGGTTTAGAGATTCCGTTCCGGTGATCACAAGAGATTGACGACGACCCAATCGCTTATCCGTATTTCCGATGAAAGCGGTAAGGGACTCGATTGAATTTTAGCTCGCGCGTTTCGTTTGCTTCCGCATTCTCGGCTGCCGCAACGTTCGCTCTCAAAATATATTGTCCTAACAATATTTTAGTCTATCTTTATAAAAGTCTTTGAGAAGAGAATAAGTAATCGATATTAACATTTTCTATTAATTAAATATACTATCGATTAATGACTTCAATTAACGCATGATTTTTTATTTGCTTTTATTACAGAATTTAATAGAAAAATTAATTGAGAGAAAATAAAAGAGCAGTAATTTTGCTTTTTATTATGAGGTTGTGTCTTAATAAATATAAAATCGATATACAATACTAGACTTAATAATAATAATAATAATGTACGCAGCTTTATGATAATATAAATTATCTATGTCTTATCTATGCCAAAGGAGTGTTCGATCTATCGTTCATTCTTTTCCATCTTTGTATCGTTTTTCGGATCGCTAACATCGATCGATAACGACCGCCTCGTCTTATGACAGGAACAGGCCTCGTGTTTAAAGGACGGTGGGGTCGGTACACGCGTACGGACACAAGCTCGGCGGGCGGGTACACGAACGCGTTACACGCGAATATATTAAAGAGCATCGCGCTGGTATGCGTGGACGGACGGGTCCGGACAGACTGGAACTTGGCTGCTATAATAGGTGAGGCTCCGCCACCAAGTTTAGGAACTTGGGGGAGAGGGTCGGACGACGAATTACGAGAGTGGTGGTGGGTCGGTGAGGCCGGGGAAGTTCGGACACGTACTGCGATTCTGCAAGTACTTTAGCGTCGTTTCTCTGGATACGGCGGGCCGCCGACACTTTCACGGTACGGTTTTAGGGCTTAGAAGGATGTCGCAGTCGCCTCCCGCAGGTTTTGCCGCTTCCGTGTCGTCGACGCTGCAGATGGACGCTTTCAGCTCTCGTTTATTAATCCGCACTACTCACAGCGAGATTAAACTCGTTTTCTCTTAATACGCGTTTAAAGATTAACGATGTGGCGGAGAAGTGCTGGCTGAAAAAACCTTAATTCTCGGATCGATCTCGGAACAATCGCGAATGCTATCGCGATATTTGATATCAGAAGTAAAATTGACAGTACCAGCTTTTCTCAACGTTTTTGCTATAAAAATAGTCAATAATTATATATCTTTGAAATTCACGCAGCGAAGAAAATTCAATATATTCTCGAGCAACGGCGGTGATGTAAATTAAAGACGGGGGATTATGGGAAAAAGATTGTCTTCTTACCTCGCTTTGTAAATTATTGAATATTCCTGCCTCCGTGAAAATTTTCCAAATTTTCGTGCCTCAGATATATTTTCTTGTCGTTTATCGATCTGGCAGCTGGCAATTACGTCGCTTGAAAATGCGGACGGCAAGCTGCGCGTGTCGTAATAACAAAAACATATTCGAAAATGTAACAATTATCGACTGCGACGTTGCAGCTGTTGTGGAAGCGCGGCCTTTGTCGAGTGTCATTTGCACACGTAGAAATATCGCGGTGAAAGCTCTATCAAAGCGCGCAAATCACACACGATTATATTTTCGATGTGCGTGTTTTTCGAGAGAACAGAGAGGAAGGAAAGAAGTATAAAAAAAAAAAAGGAAAGAAAGAGAGAGAGAGAAATATCCGATAAATCTGTGCTCTATATGAAGCCGCGTTGTGAGTACTACAAATATTTTTCAGTTAATTTTCAACAAGGACGTATACGTACATAGGCTTTATACGTGAACGCACACGGAGGATCTGGGTAAAATCAATTTTACTTACTTCTTGTTAGAGGTGGCTTTACAGAAATGCCTGCTTCCCCCTGTAAGATTCATAGTTATGACATAGTCACTTATCCGAGCGCCCTAGATTTTTCACTGTGCCCCTACGCTACACTCGTGATTTCTGCACGCTCGTGTTTTATGGAAGGGATGATCGATAATTCTTACCGTTAAAGCCAGTCGAACTTGCAACGCCGGCGAATCTTGCAGTATATTTGCATTGTTAAGAGGCATCGGCGCGAATTACGTCATGAGCTCGTTAGAGTTTAATTATTGAGTATAACATGACGTTGTAATAATTATAATTGAAAAAGGAGGAATATATATATATATATATATATATATATATATATATATATATACAGCGTTAAATATGTGCTGCACTTCTCTCTCCACTCTATTCTCGATAATACATTTGAAAAGCCGGCAATTTTACTAACGACATTGCGTCTGTCGAGTGTCATTCACGCGTTGTTTTTTTTATATTTTTTCACTTGATATTACGATAACGTTTCTATTATTTAGCTGAAATGTAAATTGGAATTACGTACAGGAACGTAAGGGAACAATTAATGTGAAATATGTTTTTATATATGAATCGTGCATCTCTATCTTCAAAATTGATGTGATTATTTATTTTTGACCGCTGACCTGTAAAATGTAAATACATTTCTAAGAATGCATTTGTATATGTAATTTAAATACGATAAGTAAACCAAGGTAGATAAAAGTAGCGTGCATAATATGGGGCAGGAGAAAAATATGCCGAGCATACTTTCTTTGCAACGTAAAATTGCAACTTCGATCGGATCGGAGTTGCATTGTGCATTAGGTTCCAGTTAACCGTAAATATCTCGGGATGCCGGTAGCGTTTCGTGAGAAAACTCAGTTTACGATATCGTGCAGCCGTGTATACCGGCGCAGGTAGTGCGGACGGATAAAGAAGAAAAGATTAAAGTGCTCGTGGACGCAGGCTGCTCCACTTCTTCCAAGTGCAAACACGGACAGGCAGGTCGGGCAGGGAAAAGCGGGTACGGAAGGAGCCAGTCGATAAATAGCAAATACGAAGGACGAGAGCGTCTTTAAAAATAGAGGAAATCGGTCTGTTCGCGAAATCGAAAGAAAAGACCGCTACTCGCTTACATACGATTGCGTTGCGTCTCGCCCGATGCGCCCACGTGACAACTACACGCATGCGATACTCAGCACGTGCCGTTGATGATGCTGCAGTCAAGGATACACCCGAGGTGGGATGGAGAGAAGGAGGGGCGATATTGGGAAAGCACACGCCGAGTTTTCTTTCTCCGAGGTGGTTTAACGAACCGATCCGCCGCAGAGTTTCCTTCCCGCAGTTTTCCCCAGACTTTCTTTCCCCCAACTCGATTCGGTGCTTTCCTCGGACCGTCCCTCTTATCTTTCCGTTTGCCATCCCTCGCCGCGATGCACCCTTTTGTCGCGTGTCCCCCGGCATCTCTCCGGCTCGTTCACCCTACTCTTGCGTTCACTCCATTCCGGTGATCTCATTTCTTAATTTCCTCGGCGTGACACGTACGACGTCTTTCTTCCAATTTCACGGCGGGAAGGATGAAGCCTACGCACGGCCGATTGCGGTGGGTGGGAGCGGCTCGAACGACGAGGATAGAAATTTCTCTCTCGACGAAATAGGCTTTCCGCCCTCGTAGGGCGTTTTTATTAGAAAAGACGTGAGAATTAAATTTATTATTGCTCGCGAGGAAGAGTGCGTTCCATGAGTCTACGTGAGTTATTAGACCGCGCGTGGCAAAGATTGAGTGCTTCATTTATAGATGCGATCGCTTGACTGATGGTATAATAACGCTATGTCGATACAACTCTGATAAAACTGACCTCGATGACGTGACTGAAGCGAGATTTAAAGTGCGTGACTAACGTGGCAATATGATATTATTAGTAGATTCGCAGAAACTTCGACGAATCTGCTAATAATGTCGTCACGATAATCACGCGCGTTCAATTTTCACCTCAGCTTATTTATCTTTTTTAGATGTGATTTAAAATATTGTTTTTCCAAATATTGATTCTTTCACAAAAATATATTTGTTTAATCTTTGTGACCAATTTTATATATGATTTTAAATGTGCCTTTTTAATGCGCTTGCATTCGTTTTACAGTGCGTATCCATTTATAAAGTGCGTGTGCGCACGTGCATTTCAAGTTTGTTCGAGATTTCCGGTACTTAATATGTACATTTCAGAAGAACTCTTTTATTCCCGGCGAGATTATCGCACGGTCATCTTTCACACGAGCGATATCTTCATTTTTGCGATTACGTGACTCGCGGGGCGAAATCTCGAGCGAGGAGCGCGCATGCAACTCGCATTAATGTCGTGCTTTATTGCCGCGTAATTTTTATCCCGGAGCTCTTCACGATTCATTGGCCGCCCCCGCTTCCTCCGTGATACCGATCGATGGGACGCGAAAAAAAAAAAAAGGGGGGTGACGAACGCGAGAGAATGCGCTCTCTCCCTCTTTCTCTCTCGCCGATCCTTCGTTTTTTCTCTCCGCTCTTTTCAGAAACTTTGCGTCCCGTCCCGCCGGCAGTTTATTTCAGACTGCGACATCGCCGGAGCACGATAATTCCTCGCGTAACTCTAATCGAGAAGAAGCGATTCTCCTTTTCGCTTAATCGCGAGCAACTAGTTAATTTTCGAGATGAAATTTTCATCCCGATCTCGCGACGTCGGCGCCGTTGGACGGGAAAGTTTCGTATAAAGGAATGGAAATTTGTCCGCCTGTGTAATCAAGAGTAAACTATGGAAAACTGGCGCTTGTCGCGCTCGTCAAAGGAATCTTAGACCTGTTCAGATCTGCAGTTGCGCGATTTGCGCCCAAAAAAGAAAAAAAAAGAAAAAAAAATACATACAAAATTGATCGCCCGACATTAATAATGGGCAAAGCCGATTATCGTTTCGTGCATTTTTCACCGCTCGCCCCGTTGTTCGGCCACGACATAATTCATTCGTCGCCTCGCGTCCTCTTCCGCTGGATGTATTGTATTTGTTGTTAATATTATTGGGACGTATATTTGTTTGGTGGGTTTTGCGTTTAAACTGCGCGAGTGATATATAGAGTGCTCTCCGTCAACGAAGTTAATGTCCAGCTTGTCGCCCCCTGTTATCATTATCGATACAATGAATTTGCATTTGCATTATAATGGGGAACGGAGGGACGGAATATAATTTTATTTTCGCCGTTGACGCTGAGATTTGTATGTGATACTTCTCGCGACAAATTTCACATAAATTTTACGCGATGTATGCCGCTCATTATTCTATTATGCATTACTCTGTTCTTCATCGATTTCTATCGCTAACTCGATCAAATCGATTTATTTTTAACGTCGAATCAAATTCAGTCAAATATCGTGGGCTATTTTGTTACGTTCGAGCTCGTCTCGCGACGTGTGGAAAATTGTTAAACGGTTAATGACCGCGATAAAGTTTCGGCAACTAACGACAATTAACGTATATAGCGCGAATCACGTGTTATCGATTCTTTCATGCTCTACAATGTTCACCATCTACATGAGGGGGCTACCGACCTTTGATCATTCACTGTATAGCCGATGTTGACATACTTCCAGTAAGAGAGTAACGTAAATGTATTTATATACCTCGAAGCTTGCAACGAGGGATCGATGATCGTCTCAAGGATATTTCGGGACGGATGGCAGATCATTTAAAAAGTTCGCGTTTCCCGAAAACATGATTTATTGATCTGACAAGAAGGAGGTACGTGCGATTTTTTGTAGCGGAAAGAGAATAACGATTGAAGAATTACGCACGTGTCTGTAAGGAAAATTGCGTAACGGTTTCCGGAATCCGCATAGAATTACGATTTTCCGTGATCATTGATCTAGAGGGTTGTACGTGTCGCTCGCTTCAATTTCGTCGGGATTTGACAACCCTTCGTTGAATGCAAACACATGATCGAGAGAAAGGAAAAAGATATTTATGCGAGTTTATTTCGTCGATTTTGAAAGAGCGAGCTTTCATATGCTTCGACTTGAGCGCCGCTCGTTTCACTTATATTTCTTACTCAACATTCGCCGCCGATTCCTCCTCCCCTTCCCTTGTGCTCCAAATATGTACATCGAATCCGATATTTCCCTGTCGGTTTTCGGAGGATGCATCTCGGCTTTAAGCGCGATTCTGTCGCGTCGACAGTTACAAACGAGACGTCCTATAACTGTCAGCGCGATGAGGGAGCTTCCTTTCTTCGAAATTGCATACAAATATCTCGATCTCATCCTGTTTGCCGGAAATTATGCTTACCGCACAAGTTATTGCCTCTGTAATTTTCGCAGACTTGGTATGTAATAAAGATGGAGATAGTCTAAGTATATGAGACATATTTGAATAACGTTTTCTTCATCTTGATCTCGAGAAATTAACGAAATATATTTTTTGAATGACAGATGTATTGATTGTAAAATATTTATTTGCTTATTGTAAGTTTTCGAAAAATCGACAACCGACCATTCTTTATGAAAAATTTTTAATTTATACAACTATTCTTTTACATTCTTTTGCTTTCTTACATAGCAGATTGTTGAATAATTATTTTTATCTTGATATAAAATACTTGATAATAAAAGAAATATATAAAATAATTGATATAAATAACGCTCAAGCTTTTCTCTTGTCGAGAATCGCGTAATTTCTCTCGCATAATTCCTACTCTGTTTCACAGTAAAGATTATGTTATTGGCAAAATATATTTCTCCTCGCGGTATGTATATTTATATGCTAAAATCGTAGAAGTTCCGTTTATCGAATCGCGCTTAACTCTTATCGCGCCTAAAGTTTTCTCGCACGTGTTTCGAGAGCGCATATCGCGAGTTTGATGCACGCATGCACTCAGCACATACCTGCAATCTTAGATCCCAGCAGCCAGTCGATGCGAGAGTGATCGCGATTGAATCTCGCTGGCGGAATCGATTCCGCTTCCGGCGTTGTCTCATGCGGAACGATTTCAAGTTATTTCCCAACATCGATTCTTCGTGTCGCGCGCGCGAGACGAGGAGGAAGGCATCGCGAGGATGAGCGATAGTGGCGATGATGGTAAGGCATAAGCGATATAAGCTACTTGTTTCAGTTCGCGTCAACGGTTCTGCGACGGGGATATACGAATTTACTTGGAGCTAAGAGCCGCCACTCGTCAGTTTTTGCCCTTTTGCACGCGTCCTACATTCAGCCGCAGGTGCTTCCCGATGACACTTGCTTTGTACTTGCATTCACGGTGAAATGAAAGGAACGTTTTCCGCCCATTTGCTTAGCTCTATCAACAAATTGATATGACAATACATTTGAGGTTGAGTTTGGTGCCATGTTTCCACGTTTTTGTCGAGCGAGTCAAAATAAAAGTATAAGTTAAAAATGAAAACAAACGTTTTGCGCGTAAAATATAAAGCGAAAACGCTTCTTTGGAAATAAAAGAGTTCCGAACATCCCCTACGTTTCGTATAAAAAATTTTATTAGCACGTTTTACAATTTTATTCGCGTAAAACGCTCTGGAATAATTACATTAAAATTCTTTCATCTTTTTGATGCAATTTTATCAACGCCGCGAGATGACGATGTTTTTCGCGTAATTCGCGCGACGTATAATAATTCGGCTTGCGAATATACTGTGTAAGCGTCGAGAGGCATTAATCCGGCTGCGATATGTGATACGACAGTGTCCTGAGATTCTCAAATTACGATTTCGACAATCAACGTTGCCAGACGAGCCTGATGCTGTTCTAAGTAATTTGCTTTGGGGCTCGCGTCTCGGGTGGCAGTGTTCGGTCGCACTCTAGGTTAAAGCAGAGCGAGGAGAGAACTATAAAGGAAGCCACGGTTTGTTAACGGCGGATTAATTTACTGCCTGGAGTCGCGTAATCCCGGCGTACTTTCGGCGCATCTTATTGATCGAAACGGGACAGGGGGAAGGGGGGGGGAGGCGGAGGGCAAAGAGAGAGAGAGAGAGAGAGAGGCGCTTCGCGAACTTGCTGTCTATGGCAAACGAGCGAGGATCGCGCGATTGTTTGAGCTTGCCGGTAGTCTCGCTCGTCAATCATAAAGTAGAATGAAAATGTTGTGGGGCGCCTCTCAAACTGCAATTATCGTGCTTCATCGACGGCGGATTAATTTGACAAATAGGCCACCGTTACGTTATAACGATTCGTCGATCGATAATATAATCGGCCGCGATCAATTTGAAATTGATTATCGCAACATGAAAATGTGGAAAATATAATTTGCGGGAATGATATGCGGATAAGAAACGTTCCGAATTCGCGAAATCGTATCTGTGACTTTTTAACGTTTATTTTTAGATTTTTGCTGGAAGACAAGAGAAAAATTAGACTGAAAAGGAAAGCTGCAGCGTCTATGCTTAATTACCTATGATTGTCATTAGTCAGTAATCGAAGAGTAATGCATACGAGTATAAATAATTGCGAAAAGTAATATCGATTAGTATACTGGTAATTTATTTTATTTTTTAATAGACGACACATACGTTTAGCTCGACCCAGTTCGTGAATGCATCGTGAACAATATTTGTTGGCAGTTGCGCAAAGTGTAACAATTGCGCCAAGTTAGTAGTTCACGACATCTGACTTGATGTAGAATTAGTTCCCGGTGCAAGATAGCACAATTGCCGTTACTTTGCACGCTATATTCTAACTTCTTGTCGCGCGCGTTCAAATGTTGTAAATACTATTATTTGCATGTGTAGAAATTGGTTAACATCGTCCTCGTCGTGTCTTACTTTTCGTCGTAAATCTTGCTTCCCCTCTGCCTTTTTAACGTCGAAGCAATTCCTCGCGAGTGCACTTAAACTTTAATGCAAAAGATTAGGAATAATTCCACTTTATTTTGTAATTCTAATCTCGCGGATTAGCATAAAAAAATTGTGATTGGATACATATTATTTTGCTTTGGAGAATCTTTTGATGAGAAGAGTTCATTCGTTCTTAGACTTTTTCCTCACATATGCCGTCCTCTTTGTACATCCTTCGCCTCCCACGGTATTCGACGATCGAGCTACTGTTTCTATTCTTCACTCGGTGAGCTCTCCTATCGTGTACGGTCATTGAAGCAGACCTCTCGATCTCTCTTTAAGAAACTGCCGAAGACCATCCGCGTACCGGTTTAGCCGCTCGTTTTTCCCGATCTCGTAACAATGCCGCCAACGGAGATTCATGGTCGCTCTAGGAAAAAGGTGGGCCGAAAGAGTAGTAGAGAAATGGGTGTTGTCACGTCGGGTAATGTATCTATCTCCGCTTCTTTCTGCCCTACCTATCCGCCGTAATGCTAATCGTTCACCGATATCGGCATCGTTCAAAAGGGCATTAGCCGCTTTTACATTCACCATCGCTCTCGATTACAAAGACAATTGTCGATTTCTTTACTGAAACTGCAAATTAAAAAGACACTGATGTGATTTTTGTTTTTTTTTATTCGTATGAAATCTTTCGGAAAACTCGGGGGATTAAAAAATGATTGCGTTGGAAGTTATAAATTTACATCATGATATTTTTTTTATACGTATATTCATTAATAAATGCGTGTATATTTTTGATAGAAAAAACAATCGATCGGGCAACGTTAAAATCGTTATTATATTCTACTCATTTTGTTGTATTTATTATAATGTATTCGTCTGTATAAAAGAAACGATATTTTTAATTCTTTTTTAGACATTGACATCGTAGTAAAGTTACATTTCTTGTTTGCTTATTATATGACTAGAAAGAGCGAATTCGCGATGCCATATCAGCGAGTGGATTTACGCACTTAACATGAAAAACCCTCGGGCGATGAGGAAAATATGTCTCTCCCATGATGGAAATGGGATGGTAATTCTAAGGGCAAGGAGAAAAGATCGCGGTTAAATTAAAGCGCAGCATGAGAATTCCAGGCGGTGCAAATAATCCTTCGTCGTTTGGCGACGAAGGATGTACAAAAGATTCAAGCGAGCCCGTCTGATCTCTAACAATAAGACGCTCGTCTCGCTCGTCTCGTTCGTCTTCTATTCCTAATTGAGTTTTGCAGCTTGAATCACTTTTGTAGCGAACTGCCTTGCGCGGTCCATTTATACTTTGCTTCGAAAAAGACGCACACATACACATACACATATACATACATATATAATATATATATACATATGTACAGTTTCACTAACTCTGTTACATGTCATTTTCTATAGAATTTATTGATATAAACGTTTCTTAAATTTTATTTAATAAAGAGCTCTTTCATACTATATAACAAAATTTTAAATGAAACAATATTTAAATTCTTACATATTCTTAAATATATTTTTAATTTGAATATCTTTTTTACTGAAAGCATTTTTAATTAAATACATACATGATAATTTCAAATGCGTCGTAAAAGCAATAAAATAAGAGTTATTAGAAAATTTTAAATGAAACAGTGGTTAAATTTGTACACATTCTTAAAAATTATTTTAACTTATATAATTAAAATATATATGCATATGTATGAGAGTAAAAACTATAAAACGAAATTGCGCTATATCTAATATCATGTCGCAGAACAATACATTGTTGCTTCATTATAACAAAGTGTTATGCAATCGTCATTTTCTTCTTTGCTACTCATAAAATTTTTATTGAAAATATTTAATTAACAACGTGTATTTTTATTGCCTTTTATTTCATAATCATGATGTAACGATGTATTTACGCGTCGAAGAAATATCTCATCTCGCTAACAACTTGAACTTAATCTTCGCAAGTTTGTTGGGCGCGCGCGGAAATAATAAACTGAATTGTATTATTAATGTCGCGTATTAATCCAGCGCGTTACGCGTCTAATGATACGTTTCTTTAAATTGATAGAGTTCTTGACTTCCAAGATTATATTTTTGTCATAATAATATGGGGCCGCGCGTCGAACAAGACAGGGGCAAGATAAGAAGAAGAAATGTCTGTCTCATCAGCGTGATGAAAAGATGATGGGATCAGGATCTTCTCGTAATGAAGCGCTTCATGGTCTCTCCGGTGAAATTTAATTGTTCGCTCAGGAACGCGAGAAAGCGAGAAGGAGGGAGAAAGAGAGAGAGAGAGAGAGAGAAAGACAGAGCCATTTTCTCGCTCAGAGACTTACTCTCTCTCTCTCTCGTCAATGTCGCGCCCTCTGCGAGAGCGTAACGTGATATTTTATTAATTTTATACCTCTGGTTACCTCCGTAATTGTTCTATCAATTTCATGCTCCAAGCATTTTACGGGACTAATCGTGAACGGCGTTCGATATCTCCCTTTAAAGCTCCGCTAGATATCTATAGGTGGGGACGCGAGAGGAAAAGGAGGGTAGGTCTTCTCCCGAGTCTTATCGCGAGGATGGATAAGAGGTACTTCCATCAGCGTGATAAAAAGTCGATGAGATCAGAGGCGTCTGGTGAGACGGGGTAGGTCGCGGCCTCCTGTGGGAAATTGCGTATCATGAGGAACGGCGGAATGCCGTCGACCAATGGCGAGCCGTCAGTCAGCTGCGGCGTGAACGATATGTCAATGTCAAGCATAAGGATGGGTAGGGGAGATGCGAAAGGCATATAAGGGTGAACGCCACCGTTCTTCTCCTCTCGAAGAATTCTTTCGCGCAGAGCAAGGGATATGACAGATCATGAAAATAATAATGTGTCAATGTTATGATCGTCGCGCGGGGGGATGCACCAAAGTGTTTCCGAGCCATCGTTACCGGATGCCTGACCGTAGATATCTTTTACTCTCGCTGCCATCGATTCAATGCATCGATATCGCCGCTATCTATCCGCGCGTCTCTTCGTTGAAAATTTCTTACATTCGCAGAAAAGATTTGACGTGTCTTCCGGATACGTTTCGTACACGATCGATAAAAAATCAATAGATATTTGTTTGGCCAATCTCCCGATTGTAACTTTGCGGCAAGAATGGAATTTCGAGTTGAGAGCGCGGTAGATTTCAAGTATCTCCGGACATGTATGCTGAAATCGTAAAACTTTCTCGGGGACGATAAGGTTGATCGTAGACCGAGAGAGGCAGCGCGCAATATACGATATGCATGCATACGGTCACTTCGAGGCACAATTTCTAGGCTAGTCGAAGACTGCTTGTACACGGTAGTATCATACACGAGTTATCGTCGCTCGTTCTCTTAATGCCACAGTGACGTTTAAAATGCATCTGCGCACGATATCGTCGGAAAATGTCGCGCTCCCTAGGCTCGATAAATCTCTCGTTTTTTACCGCGCGCGAAACGTGTGTTTGGTCGATATCGCGACGATCTAAATGCTAATTTAGTATCAATCTCGATGGCGCGGCAAGTAGATTGGATCGATCTGTCTCGAGAATAAACCCTTACATGATTGATGCGCATTCGTCTTTGGAAATATCGTGATAACATCCGTGATACCATCTAGCCCGACGCGACATCTTTACGGTTTCGTTAATTTACATTGTCGTTCGCGTGCAATTATCAGATTACGGCTATATTTTCGTAATGCCTACCCGCACTCGCGGGTAAATTGTTATGTACGCTGAGAGAGAAGGAGAGAGAGAGAATATGCGGGATAGCATACAAATCGTTGCGTTTTTTTTTTCGCCATTTGCGCGCCTAATGTCGTCTCTGCGAGCAGGTTGCTTACTCCAAACACTCTCGGGATCTTTATCAAAATCTGTCCCAAATAGTCGGAACGGGGTTACAAATTTACAGGCTAATTTTTGAGTTACGCACGCCAGTCACGTGTGTTACAAGTAGTAGCGTCTATTTTTAACGCGGCGCGCCGCGCGTTATCGCGCGTGTCTCGTAGCAATTAACACGTGTTTTTTCTTTCTCTCTCTCTCTTCCTTTATGTAACCACCCGATATCGATCGACTTCGCTCCGTAACACACCTCCGCTATCTGATTTTGTACCCCTTTTGTGCGGAAACAAATTGGAGGGACAGCTGCAGACACAGAGAGCAGTACAGTTACAATGATTTCATTGACCTTCCTTTTTTTCCCATCTTTTTGATTTACAAAGTTAGGAACATGATCTAATGCGATAGATTATACCAATCGTTATCAATGATAGATTGCGAATAAATAACAAGTGTTATAAAAAAATTAAAAAAAAATTTATTACTGATAGAAAAAGATCTGTTTACACGTATTGCACGCGATACATTTAATCGTATGCGACAATTGGCTCGGTGTAATAGCGGCGACTGATATTACGTTATAATGTTCGATTTCCCGTAGGATTCTTGCGCGACCGATCACACTAGGCGCGGTCGGCGATCATCCGTTCGACAAACAGATGACCCCTCCGGGAATGACGCTTTCACTGACTCGCGGTGGGACAGCATCGGTGTTAACATTGAGCGCTTCGCGATACGCGAATTAATTTCCGAGATACTTTTTTTCTCCTTTTCCCCTGGGTATATTTAGTCTCCGTACTGGATTTTTTTTTTTTCCCGACATGTATATCGTTTCGCGCGAACCAATATTGTCTGCGTGTTGCCGATACTACCCTGAAAAAAATCAGTTCGAGGTCACATTAAAAAAATTGATTGGAGTAGAAAAATTTACAATATAGAGAAAAATTCCAGAAATAGCATTTGCATGGAATTTAATATTGTATAATTAATTTTGATATTTAACGCGCGCAATATTGGATAAGTTTTTGGTATTCCTATTTGAAAAATAAAAGAGAAAGGTAAATCTCGCGGGAGCTTGGCGTTTTCCGATTTTTTTTTTTTTTGTCAGCAGATATTAAATTCGCTTGAAAAATAATCCAGTCGCGAGAATCATAATTAGGGAGTTTTAAATGTATTTTGTCGGACATTAACTATTTCCGCGCACGGCAGTGTAAACGAAGAAGATAGCGGGAAAGTACACTTACCTATCGACAATCGTAATATCGTCCCGAACGAGCCCCGTCTAACCGAGCGGAAAACGTATTTCGGAAACCGTGACAAAGTCCGACGTTAGACCGGCACGACGGCTTTCGAAGAAAACGCTTTAAAGTTTTAATCGTGCTTCACGACTCGTTACCTATCGACCATACTTCGGTTCTGTGCCGCATACGCTTTCGCCCGCGTGTCCCAGGAGGCTAAACTACTTGCCCGAACTTGTTGAAACTCTCGTTGCTACAATTTCAGAACGGCTACTTACATAATCTCATTTCAAGACTGCTGTAACGATGAAAAATATATCTATGCCCCTCGATTTTTGTCGTTCCCTGCTCGTTTGTATTGAAATATTAGTCTGCAGCGAAAGTTCCCCGTTGCAAAAGCTTCTTTCACTAAATTGATACTGAAATATTTATACTTTTGGTGTTTGAAGTGAGATTACATTTTCTGTCCCTTCTTTGAACGAGTTGTGTGATCGTATTACCAATTAATTTTAATCCTTGTCCATTAAAAATATTTCATTAATTTTTTTTTTACGCAATACGATAATACTGATTTCAAAACACCATTATAAAACTCATTTCACTATAAGTTTCATACAAATTATATCGATAAATTCTGATTGAAATGCAAAGCCAAAAAACTTTTTTATAGCGTGTCAAGAAAGATAGTTATTTCAGTACGAGTATTTTGTATCGTCGTGGAATCGTCGTAGAAAATATATTTTATTTATGCGTTTATAAAATAAAAATACACAACGATGAGAACGTGAGAATAATAAATTAAAAAGTGGGAATAATAAGTTAAAAAATAAAATAAAATAATAAGTTAAAAAATAAAATAAATTAAAAAATTCTCAAAACATATGTCCAATAATCGTATTACTTTTTTTCACGAACTGATAGCAAGGGATTGTTTTTAAATTTCTTATCGCAAAATTATTCTTGACTCTACGCACTATGTCCTTCAACGATAATACGTATCTCGCGCTTGTCTCTGAACAGCCTTTCTGTTTGAAGGGAAGCTTTTTAAAGCTGTCAACTTTGCGAAGCCTCTCCGTGGTTGCTTCCCGCAAACTTCGAGATAAAAAGAAATTTTGTAATAATGTGATGGGATTCTTGCGCAATTCTTTCCTTTTCAAGAGGGAATATTTTTACGTTATCGGGCGAGAAATTCCCGATGTGATCCACTTCTCAACTGCGAATCCTACCCAATGTCGTTAATAGTAGACGATATGGAAAACAAGTGGAGCATGCATATACTATTCATGGCGACGGAAAAGGGATGAGAGAGGGATTATTTGTGTCGCTTCCTCTTTGGCGAGACGTTCCCGCGGAAAGAACGCATTTTATTGCGAAACTACGTCCTTCGGCTCCAGCGAAGTGCTTCCGCTTCCTCCCCTCGGAGGAAGCACAAAATCGCGCGCCGTCAACCGGTAACCGTATCCTCTCGAAGCAGTTTGAAGTTCTCCAACGCGACACCGTCTCTTCGAGAGTTTTGCGGGGAGCCGAGCAATTTTCTGCCGCTATCGATGATCCCGTCGCGAACGAGTATCGAAAGCGTTCATTCGTTCACCTTCGGGAAATCGTTCGACCAAACGATTCATTCGTCGCATTGTCACACCAAGACGGAGAATTTCCGCGTACATCGATCATTATCAAAAAGAGTTCTACACTCCGATAAGCAAACATAAATCTACCGACGCGAAAGGAGTTGCGTGGGGGGGGGGAGGGGGAGAGAGGAGGAGGGGAAGGGCGTAATTCTCGTGTGCCTTCGCCGTTAGTACCATCGGTAATGGAACAACGCACGAACCCGCACGCATAGGAGAGAACGCTTGTGCATATCCGTCTACATTACGCTGCATAATTCATGGGGTTGTCATAGGCGCGAGAGGCGGATAATGGTACCGTACTGGCCCCGTAGACCCATTGTCCATAGGCAGGTGCCGTCAACTAACCCGAATCCGGAGGATGACGACCACGATGACAGCGAACGCCCGCCCGCGCGACGGCGGCAGCGGCGGCGGCGACGATGACGACGACGACGACGACGA
>JBCEZX010000045.1:2840346-2877010 GCA_039654345.1 Cataglyphis cursor | reverse complement strand
GACGACGACGACGACGACGATTCCAGGACGCCGAATGTCCGCAGGATTCACGCACGCTGCATCCCGTGCAGAAATTGGCCCGCGTCCCCATTTACATAACCCGTTGTCCGCATATTGTCATGCGAAAATTCACGCTCATTGTGTCGCCCCGGCGTCGTGCATTACGCGCGGCAAACAATACTTGTGCAACAGATCGACCGAATGTCAGATCCGGCGAGTTATGTATGTACGAAGAGATTGCTGTTCCGATGGAGCATTCGATGGAGCAGCGTAGTTAAATCGTAAGGCAGGAAATTTTTTTTTTTTATATCGTGAAATTTTAGCGAAGAGGAGAAAGAAAAGGAGAAAGAAAAAAACATAGAACATATTATTGCAACATTTACAAAAATGGGACTCATTTTTTGAATTTTTAACTTTTTGTAGGAAACGAGAACGACTGGAAGTATCGAATAAGATGATTTTCAAATCAAGATAAATTTTCGATAATTCTCAATTTGATCCTATGTCTCGGCGTTCGCTTATCCAGAGTTGACACTGGGTACACAATCGATGTAATTCTTTCCTTGTCTGAATATGGCAATCGATAAAAGTTCGCTCGTGCTGTGTATTCGCGTTGTATTAACAGCGTACACAGAGAGTTATCGCGCATAATATCAAAGCATAAACGCTTTATCGGCCCGTCCGATATTTCACATTCGTCGTTTATAAACGTCACCGTCCGGACACAGTAAACCTGGATGTGTGTTGGGGTCGTGTGGGGGCCGAGTTTTTATTTTCCCTATAAAACTTCCTAGGCGGAAATACTTTACCGCGATATCCCGCAATTCTCGCTGGGAAATTTGCGCGTTATTTGCGCTCGCCCCGTTCTTCGGTCATCGACAGCGGGGCTATTCGGACACGTATACTTGGACGGCTATTTTGAATAAGAATGAATTTTCAACTCGGGGGAAAGGGGGGGGGGAGGGAGCAGGGAGAGGGGATGGCGATGTCACGAATTTATTAGCGATAAATTCCGCATCCGCGATTCAGCCGCCAGTCTCACAAGAAGAATGCGCGAAACGCTATCGTGCGATGCGAGCGTAACCGCTTCGTTAACTGCAATCGCGCGGACGATCGCGATCCATCGATCACTCGGTCGTATCGCGCGCAAATTGAATGAACTGATACGCGGAATGTGGACGCGAACAATACCGCACAATTAAACGCGGATAAATTACGCGTATTTCGTCGCGAACTAGAATATAATAATCTCGCGATACGCGTTTAATCGCGACAGATGTTCGCGATAAATGTGAAATGCGTGCTTTGCCGGAATAGCCAATTGATAAACTGTGAATGCGGATCTTACATAACGCACTTCAACCATCTGTGTGTGATTTTGTTAAAATTAAATGACAACTTTTTTTACGAAAAATATTTTTTGTATGATCATTTCGATATAAACTTGTTTTATTGGCCAGATTAAAATACATTTTTTAAGGAATAGATATTACACGATTTATACGCTTCTAAAGATATCCGGAATCTCTTTCAGCAGCTTAATTCAATTCGCCAAAATGTGATACATTGATCTAAACGCGATAAAAAATTAAGGATAAAATTACGTGAAATTTCCGGCTTCGTTCAGAGACGAGCTAGGTCGAAAGCTTCGTCTACGTTCCTGTTTTAATGCGATTTAATATGCCCCCTCCTCCTTCCCCCTCCCCCTCTGTTGCCCCGGTGCACAGTTAATTGCGATTTGTTCGCAGAATGCGCGATATCCGTCCGACTAATTTCTCCTTCTCGACGGCGTTAAGCGCAACCATAGCGCGTTCGCGTTCTTTAATTTCGCCGTTTCCCTGTATATTATTTAATTTCATTAACGCTTTCCCCCCTCCTTTCTCCCTTCGCCTGCCTTTCGTTCGTTCCGTTCGCTCTAGCTCGCTCATCGCATCGTTCTTGAAACTCTTCATTTCCGGATTTTTCTCCAGTGGCGGATTTTTCCTGTCCGTGCCGTTCATCCTGCGAGCCTGCGCGATCTGCATGATGAACGCTTCCGTCAGTAGCGCTGCCTTTATTAAGAATAAATGCAGGGCAAACGTTCTTTGAGTTTTCCATGCAGGATGTCCCAGAATAAACGGATGAAATTTTAATGACAAATTCTTCGATGGATCTCTCGAACTTGAAGCGCGGGGAATGTTAAAAGAGAGGTCTTGATTTATGCAACTTTAATATTATACCTTCGTAACAAAGTGAACTGAAACTTCGTTAAAGTTCACCTGAAATTAAGCAAAAAATCCGGCTTTGTCATTTAGTTTAATTTTTCTTTCCTTCCTTCTTCCTCTCTCTCTTTTTTTTTTTTTATAAGAAATCTTTTATTTTCAATGATTAAGATCTTTGGGAAACTGTTAACATTTTGATTTTCTTATCGAGAAAATGTCGACTGTGCATGAATTACAATCTTGATAGGAAATACATATTATTACAGTTTGAGCCATTTATATTTTAATATACATACAGTGCATACATTCAATTCAAAATAAATTAAATATAAATATACGAGATTCTCTCTCTTACTCTCTCTCTCTCTCCCTCTCTGTCTTTTGATAGCGTGCATAGATAAATATAATTCTGATGTTTTAATTTAGTGAATTTGATATTGTGCTCTTGACTCTAATTTTTCTTTAATTTTTAGATTTTTGCAGTTGTGCCAAAAAAAGATTATCATTTTTTGCAACAACAAAAAACAGAGAATCGCAATAATATGATATTTCAATGAATACTCTGTAAAAATAAAGCAAACTTTGTTTCAAACAGAACTGGCGAAATCGACGCTAATCGAAAATGTGCACGCCGACGAAAACAACAACTTGCTAATTTAATCCTATAGCCGAAAACTAATAGAGTTTATCCAAATTTCACTCTTTATAAATCGAATCTGTAGTTGATTCTGTTAATCCGGGTATCAAATGAAAAACTAAGAATAAAACGAGATATTTGGAGTGTATATATTGAATAGTAATAGATGACATTTTAGATGGAAAATGTTTTAAAATCGCGTCATTTTATTTTGTATGCATTGAATAGGCCATTATAGGATGATTTAAGTCAATGTTTTTATGCTGTTAACCGCTATTTATTTCATTATACATAAAATTTGCGTAAAAGTTTGCAATTCAATTTCCGCTTTCGTTTACAATTTGTGAAGCCAATTAGCCGTTTATCATTTTTTTTTTTTTTTAACAAAAACAAATGACAGATACACAAATTAAAATTGCGTTTTTCATTCGCAACATTTTCGCAGCAGCTATTGTGTTATTCTCGAAAAACTGATGAGCAAGGGACAACGATACGGATAAAACCGGAGTGCTTGATTTCACCGTTAAAATAAATATCCTGTCAAACGAATTTGAGTTTGATTGTTTGCGATGTATGACTTTATTGAGACCAATACAGCGCGGAAGGGGAAAGAGGGCGCGCGGCGAGAGGGGGAGGGGAGGAAGGGGGCAATGCGCGTGACACTCTCGCAAGCGCGCATTTTTTTTTTTTGTCTCCCCCTACGAGCCGACAAATTACAACGCCGTCGCTGGGAAATTTCCTCAATTTATGTTTCGGTCGCGCCAAACATTTTGAATATCGACATTTATTATATCGAGGCATCTGTTACGCGCGATCGCATCGTTATCGTTATGATGATCGTAGCGCTCCGATAAAATCCGGGCGTAGTTGCCTCGCAAAATGAGTTCGTCGATTCCGATCGGTCGGCGGCAGTCAATGACGCGAACAGAAGAAGAATAGGAGTTGTTAGGGGATACTCGACAGTGTGGAGAACAGGCGACAGGACATCCCAGGACGAGGCGTCTAATCGTGCCGAGCGGCTTCTCTCCCCCCCCCCCCCTCCCCGAGTGGGAGAAGCTCCGTTCGCTTGAGGGAGCACGGAAGCGGCGGGGGTGGAACGCTACGACGAGAGAACGAGCTCGTAATGCACATCTTCTCCCGCGGCGAGAACACGTACAAACAATAGCCGGGCTTCGACCTCGACACCGCCCCCGCGCTACCCCCCCGCGCCGTTCGAGTTGAAATTTATGAAAAACGATCGTCGATTAAGCTCAGTGGCTCGGAAAGAAAATCTTCATTGTCCGTACGGGAATGGAAGAGGGGGGGGGGGGAGGAAAGAGGCGGGAGGAGAGAAAAGACGAAGTAGAAGAAAGAGAAGAAGAAGCCGGAGAGGAAGAACAAGCTTGAACAAGCTCCGTGGGGGGGAAAAAGGAGCGCGGGGACGGGGGACTGCGGCTTAGAGGGATGATGATGGGGGTAGTGGAAACACGCTGATGGTTAGTATTGTGCGCTTCCCGTATTTACCGCACCCTCCTCACGTACCGAGGGTTGTATGGAAGCCTGCCCGATCTGTTGACGGGAAACGAAACTGACGATGAAGAGTGCCTACGAAAGATGCCCGAGGGTATTTGAGAAGCGTAGATAGATAGATAGGTTATCCTCCTTTTCCCTCCCTCTTTCTCCCTTATATCTCTCCTGCTAATTATTCACAGTCTCTTGGTCAAGGGCAACGCGCAGTGAATTTCGAAACTAAATGTGAGGTACCGTGTAAACGTGCGATTTCATATGTTTGATACGTTTTAATCTTTTTTCATCATCGAACTTACCTTTTCAAGAGAATATATATAATGTACCTATGTATATTATTATTTTAAATTAATATAGATTATTATTAAATTGCCTAATATAAATATCGTCTTAATTTTGATAAGATTTTAAGAAAGATTAAGCTTTTAAGCTTTTTTCATGCTTCCTTTCCAAGTAAGAGTCTCTTCATTAAGAAGACGAAAATAATCCTCTTATAAAGAGAAAATCAAAGTTTGGAATAATAATAGATTGAATTATTAAAGCATGATATTTTTGGGGAAATTTCCTTTCTTGTCAAACGAAATTAGTTCTTGAACCGCTTATTTCATATTAAAATGAAATTAAACTAGATATAGTTTTGAAAAAAACTTGACGAAATTGAAATAGATATAGTCATAAAAATAAGTAATTTTTACCGAGAAATATGCCTGCGGATTTGGACATTCGCGAATTGTAAAAATTGTAAATATCTCTGTCTCGAAAAAATTTCAAGATGTATTTTTTTTATACGATACGCGGAGCTGTAAACGAGGAACCGCTATAAAATTGTTCAATTTCCATTTTATCGGATCGTCCAGGGAAGAGGGAAGAATTTCATAAGTATATCCAGGAATTGATAGCTTCCCCTTTCTTCGACACTTATTTGTCTTTCTTTCGTTTTCTCGCGTATTTACTGACTCGTTTAATGCGGTTCAACGAGAACTATGAAGAGTAAATAATTCAACTCGAAAGATATTTTGAAAACGCTCTATAAGAATCTCTAGCATCGATAAAAAATATGTAAAAAAAAAAAAAAAAAAAAAAAAAAAAAGAAAACCTTCAAAGGAGCGAAAACAAAGAACCTATTACCGCATCGGAAATATTCTGTTAACAATAATGTTATCGTACTCTGTGCGTCGCTGATAAGAAGATTTTGCAGCGGTTTCTTATTTTCTTGCCTTATATCTACAAACGTGCACGAAGTTGGATACAATACGGATATCGTGCTGTTTGGCTGCCAGGATTTTTCTCTTTTTGGATGATCGCTCCTTTGAATGCCGAATTGGTTACTGCCGGCGGTTTTCCTCCTTTCTTTGCCCGTCTTCACCGTGCCAGATACATATTTAATATATCATACGTGTGCACCTATTCTTATACTTGTCTCTACGTGGCGAGCATTGCGCATTTTCGTCACAAGCTGTAAAATAGGAGGAAGAACTTATCTGTGTACGTGCGTTTATATGACACATGCGAATTTTAAATATAATCGCATCTCCTAATTCGTTATATTTAAATCGATCTATGTTAAATAGTCGCGTTTATTTCTGCTTATTGCAATCGGATTGTAAAATTACGGTTATCAATGATTCCATGAGATTGGAATTGTCAATTATTCGGCCATACTTGACGCGCAGTTATTAGCCAATTTGGATAATTATTAAATATTTTTTTCGCCGCAAATTCATCGAGCTATCCAATTAATCCTATTTTCGCAATAGCAATTCATCGCGTCTCTATATTGTGTTGTACCGTAAACTTCAAAATATTGATTGTTTCGTTACATACCGAAACGCGATTACGGGGCGCACGCGCGTCGCTTCTGTCCGTCGCGCATTAGAATTAATGCGCGATTTAATTAGCCGAAAGAGAAAGGGAGGGAGGGAGGGAGAGAGAGAGAGAGAGAGAGAGAGAGAGAGAGAGAGAGAGAGAGAAGGAGAAGGGAGAGGACGATTGTCAAAAATATTTCAATTTGATTGAGGGAAACGCGAAATTGCACCGATTTGTGTATAGATCGGACGATTATGAGTGATAAGGCGAAGTTATGCGCGCGCGCATCCACGAAGGGATGTGTTTACCGGGGTAAATATGTGCGTGAATCAGGGGTGGTGTTTGTATGGACGAACCAAATATTGCATTAGTTAAGTTCTTCCTCTCGTCAAATGTCGGGGGGGGCTCACCGGCCCACCGGTGTTTGCCCTTTCGATTGTTTGCGCGATAATTCCTTGCAACCAACCCGGGTTACGCGCGACCCGATTGGTCGACCATCCGCGAAATCCACGGCGAGAGAGGATTTATATCCGTTAATATTTTCGTTCTCGGTCATTAGTGTCGTCAGCTTGCCAGTCCACGCGCTTGCTGGTCGTCTATCGATTATTACGTTCAACGTCATTATACACTTTCGCGATACGTACATATGTATACATCGCACATTGGTTTTTAATGAAAGCAAATTTATTTAACATATTCACGTAGGAAATTGAATCTTTATCCTTGCTCCTCCCCGCCGTTGTTATTTTTGCATCATATTGTATTATAGCTAATGGAACATCGAGTCCAAGAGCATAATTGAAGCGGTGGGGGGGAGGGAGGGGGGGGGGAATTACTTCCGCTTCGTTTGACGGTAAAACACAGAACGCGACGAAAAAAAAGAATTGAGCGACATTCCAGGAAGGCCCGATGATATCGTGCGAAAATCTTCCTTGTTGATCCTAGGAGAGGCCATCGAGCGGAACGCGCGATGGGATGTTTGCGAGATGAATTAAATTAAAAATCTTCTTCAGCGTCTATTTTTTTTTCTCCTCGTTAGAAAATCTTCGCGTGAGATCTCGCCGCTGTCATTCAATTTGGAAAACTGTAGGTCCGCGTTTTCTATCTTTAGTTACACCCTTCGCGCTTGTTTTCTTTCCTCTTTGTTTTCCGTTAAAGCATGAATGTTGCACACTCGCTTTTCTCTCTTTTCTTTTTGTCTTTTTTTTTTTTTTTTGGTGCAAGAAGCGTAAAAAGTACAGTTGAAGAGAATAGATTTTAACTTATTGCAACCACCTGCGCAGGAGAAACGTTCCGTTCTTCGTTTCTCACGCGTGTACTTGTATTGTTATATCGTGATTTTGCCTGTGAATTTTCTCCATCTGTTTTTCATCTCTTTTCTATTTGGGTATCTTCTAATGCAATGTCGCGTTTGCCCTCTTTTCTTTTCAAATTAGTGAGACGATTATTACTTGGAGAACACTGCTGGGTACACATTGTCGATATAATCTTTCGTCTGTCTTAAAGCAACGAGCGAAACTTTGCCAATGCATCGATCCATTTCGACGATGCAATTAAATTTGAAATGGTCGAATATTGTTAAGATTGACTTGTGGAATTTGATTCGAATTTATTTGCGAAATATTGTATTATCGCGCTTAACTATTGAATATTTAGACTCATACTCTTATATGTCAACTTCACATTTTTTTTTATTATAAAATATGTTATATTTCTCTCTCTCTCTCTCTCTTTTGGCACTTTGTTAACCGCTTTATGTGCTGCGCTTGTTATATACAAAACATCCCTTCATACAAAACGTTCCCTCATTATCAATCAATGGACCTAGTGGTTCTTTGATGAATTTGTGACTTTATTTTTCTTGATAAAATGACTATTAATGTAAGCAAATTCTAAGACATGTTAACTTCTCTCTTGTATCTATATATACATCGTGTCAAGGGGGGTTCCTTTTGAGAGCAACTTTGTTCGACAGTCTTCTCGTAGTCTTCATCGCAGCCGGCGGTATTCCGGCACCTCTCAAATTTCTGTTAGCTTTCTCCTGTTGTCCCTTCGCTTGTTCCACCGTCTCGTGTTCGGCCAATCTCGCAAGAAGATACTCGACAAGAAGTGGCTGGGTGTTTTAAGTAGCACAGGCGAAGTGCCTCGTTCCTTGAGCATCCCTGTCTTCCATTCACCGGCGTCTTGGACGAGCGAAACTTCGGGCGTCCCTCTTCGGGTTGGTAACACGTTTCGACGGTAGTGACGCCTTGTTTCATCGGTAAAGGGTTAGTCTTCTCACGTCACGGACGTGCGGGGGATGAAGAAAGATGTAACCCGAAACCGAGCCCGGCGGAGCATATCTCACGTGTGCATTGCATTCAATGAGTTTCCTCGCATTTTTGTTTTTTTCTTTTTCCATTTTTTTATTTTTTTTTATTTATTTATTTATTTATTTTTTTTTTTTTTTATTTTGATAGCCAGTTACACGCGAGCGGCGTCGGGTAACCGAAGGTAGGATGGCCGACAGAAAAAAAGAAAAAAAAAGAGAAAAAGAAACAGTAAAAGGGTTTCGATTTCCGTAACTTTATTGTATTTTTATTTAACTGTTTATTCTCCGTTTGCGCGATTTTTAAAGCCCCAGCAACCATTAAAGCGCGACAATTGTGTCGTTATTAAATGCAAGAAATGTGATTCAAAACACGTTACATACAATATGAATCGCGAGCATTTTTTAAAAAGGAACACTGAAATTCTCAATTTTGAAAAAATACAGCAATTGTTCGATAGCATTCACTATGTGTGTAAAATTGTATATAAAAACATTCTCTATCATTGCTTTAGTTTATTTTTTTTATATTGATGACAGGAATTGTTTCCCATATACAAATATGTGTTGACATAGAAAAGAATTCAATATGGAATCCGTGTCAAAATAGCAAAACTTGGTAGGCGATAGGATGAAAAAAAAAAATCTCCTACATTTATCGATATAGCTTTTATTTCGGATGACTCGAAGACTTCTCTCAGTACTCATTTATGCAATTTCCTCTCGGGACCTATAGAACGTTTTATTACTGCATAGAAATCGTGCGCGCAAAAAAAAAAAGTTATTGTGGCAAATTCAGACGACAAGTTATTCGATGGCGAACGATGACGCGTGTGCGAACGAATATAAATATCTCGATCCCGGGAAAAGGGATGAAACAAAGGTGGAACAAAATTTACATTCCCGCGCGTCCGTGAAGCGTTATTGCGCGATTTGTGCGCGCTCGAATGTATGACGAATAATAAATAATCTTTAATCCGGTCATTACACAAACGAAAAAGTTATACGTGTGCGTACATATATATATATATATATTTTTTTTTTTTAACAAAACTAATGGGAATTTGATCGTCATTTTGCACACATGGTGCGCGCAATTTTCATTGTGCATCTCAGCGACAATATTTGCACAGCCAATTAAAATTTAAAATTTCAAGAAACAATAACAACATTAACTTTGCATGAAGCTTTTAGGATTTGATAATGCACAAATATTATACTTGGCTGATTATTATATCATGCGGTCAGAGAGAAAGAGAGAGAGAAAGTGAGAGAGAGAGAGAGAGAGAGAGAAGCTCGCGCTTAAAATTCGCGTAATAATTCGAGGGCGCGTTTCCGTTAAGTGAATATGATCAGTTGACAGATTATTTATTATTTAATGCTTATTCAGCGGCAACTCATACAACATTGGCCGCCGGTATTCGCGACAACAAATCCGCGCCATGCAAACGTAAATTCCGCGGCACTTTTGTTCCACAATCCGCGCTCGTATTGCGGCAAAATTTATTTTACCTCGCGCGCATGCAGTCTCTCTTTCTCTCTCTCTCTCTCTCTTTCTTTCTCGCGGTCGTTGTTGTTCCATTCTTTGCCTATTTTGGCAAACGAACGAGCCTCCGCGCGCCAGTTCTTTGTTTCCTCTCTCAATTTTCCGTCGACGATACCGCCGCCGAAAATTTGCGCAACCACATAATGAGCTGCTCGATGACCGTCGATAAATATTTAACGCTTACCAAAAACAATCTCATTTTCACGGCTTCTCTAGCCCTCAATCGCGTCATGGGTTAAACGCTATTTTCGCGCGTCCATCGGAAATTCGATGATTTTAATGGGATGTTGCTATTAACGTCGGCCACGTGTGAACGTGGCAAATTGCATTGCACGATTTTTCCGCCCTACGATCTTAATCTCGTCGCGCGCAAAGTATAAATCATTATCAATTAAATCGTAATCAATCTCTCGTAGAATTGCCGCGCGAATAACATCCAGTTTTCACTAGATCGTTGCATTACAACGCGTCGGGCGATGCATTAATGTCCGTTACCGCAATATTTTCCCTCGTAGCGCGACGTGTTCATAAATGCAACTGCGTTTTGCATACTGCAAATTATAGTTCTTCGACAAATTGCGGCATTCGCATCACTGAGCAAACGTTTCTTGATTCCTTCGTGCGTACAATTTTTTTTGCCTTTTTATTTATTTTTTATCATCAGGGCTATACTGTTGGCGTTCTTGATGAATAGAAAACTCCGATCCTTTCAATATCACATTTGCTTTGCATCGCGCATTTGCTGAAATGGAAATATGCATGAAGCAGTAGGTCAAACTGGGCGCCCTTAATACGTTCGACTCTCGTGCGCCGAGCGTTCAAAGACGCGGATAGTCGATCGATGTTCATCAAGGATCGTAAACTCCGGCGAGTAATTAGAGGGCTATCTCTCTCTGAATTTTCTTTACTACTGTGTGGTGCAACTAAGTCCGCCTCCGCAAAGAGAGAGAGAAAGAGAGAGGTCTTCGTAGACGAGAAGAGAGACTGCTCTGCGAAGTCGTAGAAACCGCGGAAACTCCGGCCGAGTGTTGCAGGCCCGGGCGTGAAATTAGCCGATGCGTTATCGGGGAGCGGCTCTAATGAAAGCCGAGCGTTATTTTCTTTTTTCTTTCGTCTTTTATTTCGCTGGCCTCGTTTACAAGGTTGCCACCTGTCTAGTTATAATGATAATGATAATACCTTTGATAATAACAGCAGCAATTCTAATTGACTTAATAATTCCGTCGTTTATTATTATTATTATTATTATTATTATTATTATTATTATTATTATTATTATTACTATTATTATTATTATTATTAGCGGCATTATTAGAGCCGGGTGAACGCGCTATCGCGCCATAATACGCTTTATGTTCGCCGGCTGTTCATTAATTAAAAAGCCAAGAACCGTCACTGCCCCCACTGACGTATATGTATGAAACGCGCCGCGCGCGCGCGTGTGGCACAAAAAAAGGCCGAAAAGAAAGAGGTCCGCTGCCACTGCTTCTTTTGCCCGCTTGTTTCAACGGTTTTATTAAAGCACCTGGGCAGGGCCGAATTAAAAAGTAAACTGCCTGCAACCCCATCCCCTTCCTCCCTCCCGTTGACTCCGGTTGTCTGTGCGAGTCGCGTCTGTGCGCGCACGGAGTAAAGCGCCCACTGACTTTCCTTCGTGTTACCCCCTTACGAACCTTGACCCCCCCCCCCCCCTCTTCGCTTTGTTTCACTGAGCGAGACGCGACGTTCCCGAAACGTGTGCCCGCTCGCCGATATCAATTTTTTTACGTGCCTGTCATCGCGAGAAGGTCAGCTTGATGTGGTCAAAGATATTCCCAACATTTTTTTTAAAGATTGATAGATTGTGTATATATATATATGTATATATCTTTTTTTTTTGTTTTTTTGGGGGGAGAACGTTATACAGAATTCATATCCGTTTCTTTCGGGACAGACGTGTAGAAGGAGGTATTAAATTATAACGCTTGATTCGAGGGAAATTTATGTATTCGTGACTGCAGTGTCGATCACACGATTTCGCCATCACCGGTCTCAACGCGAAGAAATCTGGTAACCCCGATCTCTGGATGGTCGGGCGATTATCGTAGCTTTTTAAACAACGAGAGAGATTGATCGGCGTGTTCAATGGTATTGATTCTCGTGACCGCGTCGGGACAATCATCTCCCCCTCCCCCCCTCGCCCTTTACTCTCTTTCTATCTCTCTCTCTCTCTCTCGCTCTTCTCTACCCGCGCCGGATTTCGCAATAATTACGAATTTGTCGTGCAAATTAGCGTGTTTGGTTTGGCCGATAATTTAGCTTAGCGTCGGACGCTGTTGTGTCGTTGGCGTTGCCACCCTACCGTACTCTCGTATATACGCTACGGGAGGGGGACAGATGGGGGGGGGTCAGAGGGGTTGGTAAGCGTCGAGAGGAGGGGGAGGGGGAGACGCCTGGCGTTTCGAGGGCGGCGCGGAGTAGGAGTGCAACTTGTACCGTTGCGAAAGCAAGCCAGTGTCCGCTCCAATTAACTTTTCACCACTAATTTATGCGGCAGCGCCTCTCGGCGCACACGCGAGAACACGTGCACACGTACGCGCGTTTTCCAACACTCCTCCCGTCCCACCCCCGTCATCGTTACTGTCTTCCCCCCTCGCCCCCCCCCCCGTGTGCTTACAAATTCGCCCCCTCCTCGCTCGCTCTCTCTCCCTCTCGTCCTCAAAAGAGAGAGAGAGAACGGACCTTATTTTCAGAATACACTTCACGTCCGCGCGCGGCACGCTTTTTAAAACAGTATCGTGCGAGAGATTTTATATTGCGATTTAAGCCTTACGGTTTTTAATGTTCTTTGTCTCGTTTACCTCTTTTTATTTCTACATTGATCGAGCGTGATCGAAAATTTAATTTTGATATATATATGTCTGTAGAGATTTTTCTCAGTTATGATAGATGCGATGATGTCTTTTATTAAGATGTCATGTTATGAGGTCATGTTATTGATAAAAGCGAGAATTGGAAAGTAACATTGTTATTTGTAACGTCAATTATCGAAAAAAGTAACTGTATCAGTAACGACGTTGCAAATATCGTTTGTAACGAAAAAAGTTACTTTGATACATTTTTTCATTAACGAGTAGCGAATCAAGTTACTTTTATCATTACTTTTCAAACCTACGCGGCATGGTTTTCATGCAAAAAAAAAAAACATATATAGAGAGCATTAATTCTTTTAGAAATTAAACAATTTTAGTAAAATTTAACTATTTTAATTTTAAATTAAATCTCATATAATTTTTGTAAACTTTTGCATATCAAAAATGAATTTGACTCGCGAAATATTCGCGGATCACATATTCTTAAGATTATGAAATTGCGCAAGATGAAGCTATCAAAAAAATGATTTTGGTCATATTTACACAAATTTATTTTTTAAAAAATTTAAAAAATATTTTTTGTATTTACACTTATGTATAGAATATGAAAATGTCAAAAAAAAGTTTTTGCAATCTTTTTAAAAAAGTTTTTCCTATTAAAATGCAAAATTATGATCAAATATATTATACGCTTTATATCGGTATCGATATCGAAACATTATCGCTTTTGATATATTTTAATACAAAAAAATGTGATTTTAATATCGCGAAATATTATCGCTCGTGTTATATTTTAATATGAAAAAAATGTATATGTGTGCTACAAAATGCAAATTTTATGTATGTTTAATTTGGTTTTGTAATAGCGTTAAAAAAATAACGGAAATTGTAACGATTCGTTACTTTGTGAGTGACGGCAACGATAACGAGTTTTACTTTTATAAAGTAACTTTCCCAATTCTGGTTGGGAGAAATACGATATACGAAAACATACAGCGCGGAATAATTTATAAGAGACGCGTAATTTGAAATTGAGAAATACATGCGTCTAGATCTATCCGCGCGATAATTTACTAACAATTATACACCCGTCCGTTATATCGTGCCTTTCGCTGTCTTGCAAACAATAATCGAGAATCTTAATGTGAGATTTAGCGATTAGTAAGATTATTTTGCGGTTGTATAATAAGATGTACTACTTATCGATTCGACAGCAGTTTTCATAGTCGATCATAACTCTACTTAGCCGCTTGTTCTCGGCACGTACTTGTTTTGCACGTGCGCGATTGCAGGCTGCACGTTTGCCAGCCGGGATCCCACGGGTCGGTTTAACGTGCCGTCAAGTAATTTACGGCGAGAACGCTTAAATCGATTTTCATGATCTCTTTTGGTCGATGCTTCGAGCGTATCATTAATTTCTATCCTCGATGGAAACACGAAAGAGCGGTGTAAGAGGGACAGAGAGCGAGAGAGGATGGAAGGGAAAGAAAAATGGGCCGTCGATATTGACGCAAATATAAACGGGGCGATATAAAGTTTTGACACAAACACGAATATATCCTCTCATATATTATTAAAATCGCTAATATATAGCTTAGGATGTAGCTATCCGCATTATTAAAATCGTTGAAATATAGCTCTCCGCAGTGCGCGGCCATTTGTGCGCGTAAAAAAAATATGTCGCCGCGTATACGCGCATTCGCCGCGAGTACGTCGAATTAAATCCCGCGCTTGACGGCACCTGCGCGGACAACTTTTAATGGAAAAGTAATCCGCTGTTTATCGAAAATATAATTATCGGACCGGGAACAGAAAATAAATGGTAGCGGACGAGCGCGCGCGCGCGCACGGAGATGAGAGGCAACGAAAAAAAAAAAAAAAAAAAAAAAAAGAGAGGGAAAGAGAGAAAAAAAAAGGGAAAAAAAAAAGGGGAGAAAAAAAAACAACCAACAAATCCGGAATCACAGAGCGCGGGCGTGACAATGCACGACATTATTCAATATCCATCAAATACATATTAACGGATTCCCACCGGCCATCGGTTGTAGCCGTTAAAAAAGTTTCCTCCGGAATATGCGAGAATGTTATTGCGGGATTACGAAAAATCCCCGATGAGAATGTAGCGAACGATTTCGCATAAAATTCCGCATACGTGATGCGAAAATTGTCGTTAAGCTCGCGTCATTAAACTTCGCGTAACAATACGCTCGCTCGATTATTCACGCGGATCGGCATGCATTATTTCTTTCGTAGTGTAACGATGCGCGAAACGACGTTACCGATCTGCACTTTAATCGATCTCACGTCGCGATCTCGCGTTTATCAGGCTCAACGGCGACGAGTTGTCCTCGGTCCCTCGTCCTCTCCCCTCCCTCCCCCCCCCCCCCTCCGGATGTCGGAATTGAAACCGGAATGGAGAATGATCGCGGAGTAGTAGCGTGTGGATTGGAGCGGGAGGATGGGAGACGCGGAGATCGTGCGGTATCGAGGGAGACGGAGATAGATGGACCGGGTGGATATAGTCGGCGCGTGGGGTGGCGACGAGAAACGTTCGATACAACGACGTCGGCTCATTCACAGTGTGGTCAGACATTTCGGTACTTGTTTCCCTATTAATATGCATGTCCTCGTCCCTTAGTCGTTCCCCTCCGCTCCTCATCCTTGTTCTGTCCGCCCTCTCGCCTCACCCTCTCTTCCGTTTCCTCCCTCCCTCCCTCTTCCCCCGCTCTCCCCCCCACACCCCTTCGTTGTAAACCCTATTCGTCGCCAACCGTGAAATCCGCGTAGCTTGATGCCGCGCCGCGCCGCGCCGGTGTTTCCTGTCCGACCAAATAAATCCACGACTACTGTGTCGGCGCTGTAGCGTGGCAAGCCCTGGGCGGCCTGTCCGCCCATACAAGACCCGTTACTACTGCAATACCGGGCGATTGATTGAAAGTTTTCCGCGACGCTTTTTGCGGTGCCGCGTGCATTATATGCGTAACGCACGTCGGCTCCAAAAGGCTATGCGGCGAGAACAAATTATTTTTTTTGTTGACTCGCTTCTCTCTTTTCTCTCTGTCTGTCTCTCTCTCTCTCTCTCTCTCTTTTTGTGACGTTCCTTTTTTAGCGACGATTCCAGTGGACGATTCGCAATTTTTGACGCCAATTTTTACGAGGAATTACGGGAGTCCTCCGGTCCGAGAAACCCGAAAAGCAAAGAGATTTGCTGCGGTGAAAAAATTTTTGGGTCAAGGGATATAATCGCACGTTATATTTTGACTGTGTATTCTTGATACAATAACTCGGCTACATAGTTATTGTAGCAAGGATCGATATACGTATATATTCAGGCAAAAGCGTTTTACTTTTTATGCGATATTTAATGATCCATTTTGTTAAATTCCCGCCGCTGTTCTCTCCTCTTTGTTTTAACGAGAGGGAAAATGAGAAAGCCCTAATGTTAAATAGAAACTGTTGACCTACACCTGCCTAATATATCACGCACACAAATATATGATATTTGATCAATCCACAATCGTAAATAATTATACAGAATTATACAAATATCTGAGGCAACGAATATTTATCGCTTCTCCGTCGTGTTTATCCCGACAGCTGAAACTCTATGCAAGAATTATTTCGGGAGTTTACGCGCGAGCAGTTTCGCGATCAAAATATTTCCGTGTTTCATCTCGAGGTTGTTTACCGGTGTTTAACATCGTGCTCGCTTAATGCGCTAATTATCACAGACTTTGTTATGGAGTTTTATGGCGAGGTACGCGCTCGATACGATCGAGGGCGAGTGGGAAGAAGGGGGGCAAGAAGGGGAGGGGGAGGTGGAGAAAAGCTCAATACGAATATTCCGATCACGAAACACGAGCCACGGCTGCATCAATAAACGTTGCAAATTTAGAGAGTACGATACAGCAGGCATGTGACAAGTACGCGAGCTGAAAAACGAAGCGCTGTCCGCTTATGTAAAGCCTGTTACTATCGGCATATCGAACGATCGAAAATCAGTACCATCCCTTCTTCCCTTTCTTATGAACCTCATTTCATTCCCATCCGATATATGTATACCTATACACGTATCGATGTATCTGTGAAATTTTCATTCCTTAGATACATAAATACAATTTGTTTTTTTGGAATACGGTAAAGAAAGATTTGGCAGAGTGTATTACGTACTACGTGATATCATCTTTCGATATATAAGATGTATAAGATTTTTTAATAGCGAATTTTCTGATCAATTTTGGAATCGATTTTTCTTTAGGAAAAATGTCGAGAGAGATCATTTTTGCAAGTTTCCTATTTTTTTATCATATATAAATATAAACTAAATTTTAAAATTAAAATTTTATTAACTTTACTTGAAATTAACTCAAGAATTTAGTTTTGCGAACTTGTTAATTTTATAATTATGAACTTTCTAATTCGCGCAAATGCTCTTTTTTTAATCGCTTATAATTTATTAATGCTGAAGATAATTGATATCTCGATATATTTTTGCTAAAGAAGAACCGTCGTCAAATTGATCAGAAAATAGAAGATTGATTTGATGATTATAAGACACCTTATGTATTAGAGTCACGAAGATTATTATTATTTTTTTCAATGTATTTGTCATGTTCTTCGAGCCACAGAGTTGTTATTGTTGTGCCGCGATGTTTCCCCTTCTTCGCCGTCTCCCTGAAGGACGCGGGAAGGAGGGACGCTTCATTCACACATCATACGACGCTCATTCATTGTAGTTGAACGCGGAAGGATAGTGTTGTCATTTACGTTAGAATTACGGCGACATAAGAAGTCTTTTTTCCTCGTTAAAAGGACTTGTTATACACGACACATACTAGGTACGTCTTATTAGTTAAATTATTTTCGCGTATTGCGTTGTATAGTGACGTTACACGTACTTCTACGCATAATAATTAAGAATATAGAAAAAAAGCGATGGTACGATCGATTCCTTGACAGTTGCAATGGACGTTAGAGAGAATTAAAGACATAAACGTTCATAGAACATGCATTAAATTAGAACGGGACGTTGTTTGTTTGGATTAATGCTCGAACACATCTGTTAAAGTACTTCGTCGAAACAAGCAATTCACGGCGACCGCCAATTTCGTCCACGCTCTAAATTGACGCAAACCTCGTTTGTTTGTTCGTTGTTAATAGTCAAGTCAGAAATGGCCGGATCGCGAAACGGCGGCACGTCTAAAGTCAATACCCGTAGCGTTGTTCTAACTTCCAAGTGCAATGCGAGCGTGTAATGCCGACTACAAACTGTAAGGCGATCTGTCCGTCCATATAATGGCATTTACTACTCCGTACAGGACTGGACGATTGAACAGTTGCGTACTTTCCAGACCGATGAGTACCTCTGTTATTCCCTGGCATCGAGCAACGCTCGAGTCCCAAAATATATCCTGATATTATGTCTTATTGTTAGAGTTAATAATAATATCCGTGTAATTTATACGTGATGTAATTAAAGAGCGCGAATTGTAATAATAGCGTATTTATCAAGATCAGGGAAGATCGCGTTATATTCGATATAAATCGTAAATATTGTGCTACATTATTTGCTGGTAACTTCATTTCCAAATTACATCTTAATCATTTGTTTACAATCTAACGTTTTTTTTTTCCCCCCAGAAATGATTTGTTTTCGACCTAAGCTGTTATTTCGTTTAGTTCTTTCGCTCGGTTCTAATCCGATGGGGATCAATCGAGAGATTTCGTCCGCTGTAATTCTTCTTGATTTCACGTCGCGATCATAGCTTGGGTGAGAGCGAGGGGATGGGGGAAGAGGGCGGAGGAGGGGTGGTGGTGGTGGTGGTGGTGGGGGGGGGAGAACGGAAATCCGCAAGCATGCCGATCACGAATGTGGCATTCGAGTGACGTCGATGCCCCGTAACGACTTTGGACTACAAAACAGGGATGTAACACTCGCGCCGTCGATACGCGACAGCTCGGCGCGTCCATACCAAGTGTGCGCGGGCAACACGGTCGCGAGAATTTCGACCTGTCCCCCCGTATCTCCCTGTGTCGTCGTTCCCCGTACGCGGCACGTAGGGCGACAACGATCCGTTTCCCGCGTTTCGCGCAACTCGAAAGGCTGTTAAAATTCAAGCCTATCGACGGGATTAAAATATTTCCTTTAGTACGCGACGAGAGAGAAAGAGGGGGGGAGATGAGAAGAGGGGGGGAGGGGAGGGGAAAGATGGAGATTATCCCGTCTTTTGCAGGATTCGCGAGTGCACGTTCCACGACGCACGTACGTCATTCGTTGGAAACTTGGCGCAAACTCGAGCATCATCGGCATTACTCCCTTTCGAATTTTCGAGATCTCGCGCGCGTTTCCGATTCTAGGTCACGCTTATACGTTTTCTCACCGGCTCTCTCTTTCTCTCTCTCTTCCACCCTTCCATCTATTTTGTCTCCTGCTCCCCGTGCGACGAAAATTGTGTCTATAGCCTCGCGTACATGTGGACGTGTTCCTAATTCCCAAGTGTGGCCGGGCGAGTATCGATCGAGCGTGTTCGATATCCAGGATCACGTACTCGTAACTCTTCCTTAACCGTTCCTCCCGATGTAAACCGCTCCTTATCGCGACCGCTGTAACTTCCCTGGTTCTCGCGAACTTGTGCTAACAGCCGTGTTGACGGCTTCGTTTCCAAGATACCTGTTTTCGACACCTGAACGACCATAAAATTCTCTTAACACAGTAAGATGCGGTACATCATCTCAAATCTTAATTGTATTATAAATATATAATACTATTTTTTTTTCTTCTTCTTACTCTTTATGTAACAAATCTCTTCGCTGTTCTATCTCTCTACTACCTCTTTACATATGCTCGTGCTTCTGCTTCTTAAATAATGACAAGGGGATTTCCTCGTGAATAAGTGACTGAATAATCGAACAGAGGGCATAGATAATAATCTTTATTTGCTGTACCGGGAACGATACGAAGACAATGGTACTTGCGGAAGACGATAGCCCGATAAATAGAAGCGCGTGCGGGCGTAATCGCGTGCGAGTCAGCTCCGTCTTTGCTATTATCACCGCCTATTACCAACGAGATAGCATTAGTAACGCGACATTGCCGTCGCCTCGATCTCACCTGGGTGCCGACGATGTGGTTGCCAGATATACGCCCGGAGATATAAACTCCTATCGATTATCAATCCGCCGGGCGGATGCGCGCAGTCCGATCGATAATCGGCTTGATAAGGCCCCCGATGGGATTCAATATTGGTAGCGGCGTATCCGGTAATAGCAGTCGAAGGAGAAACGTAAATCGATCCGTGAGACTTCGCAGTCTCCATCGCGTCGTCGCATTAACGGTCTGTCGATTATCAATTGACCGGTAAAATCGAGCTCGTCCATCAGGCAAGAGAGTAGCTTGATAAGGTCTTGCCTAACGAGCCTCGGTATCCCGTACACGCGACGACGGCTTTGTCGGGCAATGGAAATCGAGAGAAAAATCGATTCGGCAGTAACGTCGCTCACTCATGGCTCGGTAAAATAAAAACGTGATTGCGCCGATGCGATTTTCCGACGTGTACGTGTACGTAGGACAGTCCGGGGCGCTTGGACCAGGCGGAGGATCTCTCGAGGGACCGACATTTCCGAAACGATTTTTCCCGCCGCGCCCGTCAGTGGATTTGAAAATAATATCGCGCGTCAGCAACTCGATTGTCGGTTTCAACTTTGTATTCGCCCAAGAGCCCAGCGAATAGAATAGTCAAATCCAATAGCGAATTTAATTTTTTTTTTTTTTTTTTTTTTTTTTGCGGGATTGATAGTTACTTCCACAAGGAATGTATGCTGCGATATCTCTTAAGATATCCCGAATAAAATGGGACGAGACATATTGTGAACAAAGAAGAAAAATATTCTTTTTTCTTTTATATCGCTCTCGCATATCGCGAAACATCAAACTGTAATAGCTCTGAAAGGAAACATTATATCGATCGTTGTTTTCGCTAGAAACAAACGAGTTTTGCGGTTTTGTTCATGCCTTTATTATTGTCTGATAGATTGCAGCTATAAGTAGACGAGTCGCCCATCGATTTTCAATAATTAAGCATCTTATTGTTAGCATATTTCTTTCGGGACAACAATTCTTTCATTCGTCAAGCTGCATCTCGGCATTAAAGTCCATTTTTCTTATCCCGCTTTTGTGAATCCTTTTGGACTAACATCTTTCCTATAAACGCGATTGCCATTCAGTTTCACAGCCTCTAATAAAATTGGCACGGCAACGTCAAATTCATCTTCCTTGTTTAGACATATGCTACCGAATATCGTGATCGAGCAACAGGCGTAGACGAACTGAAACTTTGCTCAGCATATTTGTTTCTCGGTCTCATTCCTGTTGCGATACTATTGTTTACTTCCATATTCATCGTGACGGTTAATCAGCGCCTTCTATCAAAAGAGACTTCTTATCCTTTGCGGTTACTGTTCCGTCATCAAAGTAAGATTTCCAGACAGACGAAATGCCAAAGAGTGCATCGTACGACGACGCGTCTCAATATGAGAGCTTGCAATATACCCCGCGCTCTGTCTAATATGTTAACGCAACGCTGCTTGTTAAAGAAATTCTTACGAAATAGCATATTTTCGATTTTATAAGAAATAATATAAATAATTGAATGAAACTCATATTTTATAATATTCTGTTTTGAATAAGAGTAGGTTGCGATAATTATATTTTCTCTTATTACTATGATATATATTACAGTTCGATTCGCGGTTTTACTTCAGAATCGATTTGTCTGCCAATTGTTTATTGCAGTTTATTTTACTTCGCTTTTAAATCCGATCAATACGTAGGAGAAATTGAAAAAAAAAAAAAAAAAGAAAACAACAGAATAGAACGCAGCGAAAGAATCGTTAAGAATTTAAAGCATGTCTGATAAAAAGTGTCGTTGGCAGATTATTAAATCCGATCGATCGCCGCATAATGTCGATGGCGAAATCAGATAAGGGATTCATCGACACACACGCGAATACCGGTGTCCCGTTCGCAAGCTGACGAATTTATGTTCGCGGTTGGTAGCAACAATCGTCATCGATCTGACGCTGTCGATAGAATCGCGTTGCGACTCGAATTTCGACTTGTTATGCCGACGCCGGTGATTAAACATCGACAGTCGCGCATTCGCGCTTCGTATGCGCATTACGGATCGGGGCTGTATCAATGCGCGAATTTATGATCCGTATTCGTATAATTAGTTTTCGCGTGTCGCCGATACGATATAAATTAGCGCGATGCATTTATTTCGTCTCACAGGAAAAAAAAAAAAAGAAAAAAAAAGGCCTGAAATAGCGGGAACAATCGACGTGTAGGTTGAACGTTTGCGCGACTAATACGTTACGCGCGTTAATAGATGATACGAATTTAGTCGTTGTAAATTCTCGATTAGGGTAATATATCAAATTACAAGAGAAAGAGAGACGATAATATATCAAAGACACGAATGAACGATATAACGTTTCTTGCGTTATGTTTCGTTAAACTCACGTTGCATGATCGCCGGCTGTTAGAGGTATGTGTACTTCGGTTAATTTATTGCATTTTTCCATGCGCGCCTTTGAAATAAATGCAGTGCGAAGTGAATGCATGCGAACGAATCGCTTTTATCCCTGCCATTTACGTCGATACCGCGACTGTAACTCCTTTGCACGTCCGGCACGTTTGAACGAGGATAACTAATTAGACATTTCTCGTAGATGTGCGCTTTGAAAACAATATAATTTTGAATATTTTTAGAAATATTCATAATTTTTTCCCCTTTCCTTCCTTTGTTTTATCCCGAGTTCGTTCGGACAGAACAGTTTTCATATTAAAATCGAAGAATGTGCAAAAGCCGTGCAGGAAATTACAGAGCGAACACGGGTTCACATTCGGCAGGTCATTATTAAACGTATGTAAAAATACAAATATACAAATGCAAATCTCGTCGGTGACAAGAAAGCATTAAATAAAATTTTTGCGAAAGAATTTTACGCGCAGAAGCTGCCTTCATATATAATTTCGAGCGCTTGTTATTTTCATTTTCTCGATGCGAGATCATGAGTTGTGCAAAATTACTACAGTAATTCTTACAGTAAAAATTATAATTATAAAATTCATTATTTACTTATATTAAAAAAATTTGTAATTTAATTAAAAAGCTTACAATTAAAAACAATTAATATCTACAAGTCGACGCGAATGAAATTTTTTCAAATTGAAACGATAACAAAAGAAGAGATAGATTTAGAGAGGGCGAATCAAAGATTACTTTAAAAATGTACACACAATGGAAGGCAACGGGGAGTGCCATTGTTGCGACGTGCGCAAAATGCGTTTCGGATCGCTCACGTTGTTCGTATACCGCGAGAGATTGTTTGCGCCACGGTGAACAATCACTATCAGTTATACACGTCGCATCAGTGCGTGCGCAAAAGCAGGGCGGCGAGCGATTCATTGATGATATCGCCGTGGCCTTTTTTCCCCCCATCCCCCCCCCCCCTATCCCCCCGTGCTCCACGATGCGGGATCGGATAGGTGGTGCGCGCCTCCTCGATCACGCGGCGTTGCGCTTTTTTATTGCCCGAACGAGCAGTGTCCCGTGCGAGAGCTCGCGACAGCGTTCGCCTAAGGTGGTAAAAGCAGCAGTTTCCCCTTTATGGGAAACTGCCACCCCATAAAGCGGAAAAAGAGGACAGCGTGGATAATTACCCCGACAATAACCCGTTGCACGTAGATCCTCCCCCCCCCCCCCCTCTCCCCGTATTCGTCCCTCTTCCGATGGCTGAGGGAAAACCGCGTTCGGTTATGAAAGGATGATCACGCATGACGGCGTGAATCCAGCGGGTGCGTTTGGGTCATCTGACTTGAATCATATACGTTGTTGGAGGAGAAAGAGAGAGTATTTTACGCAGACCGCGCGATGTTGATTTTATCGTAAAATGCGACCATAATTGGCGGTTTAAATTTTAACGTTAGTATCGTGCGTACTTTAGTACGCATCGCAGAAAATGCAGGCTTCAAAACAATTTATAGGGAATACAGAAGATTTTTTCTTGAGATTGTGCGACATTGTTTCAATGTATACTGTTTGCTATTATATTATTTAGAGCGAATAATCTATAAGTATATATATGATCTTGCGAAAAAAGTTTGAGAGAGTAAATGTTTATTATCTTATGTAAAGATGAACGTTTTTCGTTTGATACGAGATCTATCTACAGCATAAAAGTCGTGATTCGGTTTATAAACAAATTTGGATGCCGGAGAAAAATGCTTAAAACATTCATCTTCGTAAAACAGCTTATATCCCGTAGAGGAAAATCGGGGGGATGATATTTCTGGGGACCGTGTGCGATGAAAGGCAAAAAAGGATATTGCTCGGAGGGTTGTCCTTTCTATCGCGTCAGCAGAAATTTTCGATCGTTTGATGGGTGCACGAATGCGTGACCCTGCGTATAACGTAAACAAGATAAATAAAGAGAACACGCGATAATGGTTCAAATCGCTCTACCCCGTCCTTTTCTTTGATAGATTTTATTTTACAAAAATTTAAATGTGCTTGTGCCCATCGCATAGCTTTTTTCTAAAAGGGTATATTTATATATTTTACATAAGAAACAAAAAATGAGAAAGGGAGAGAGAGAGAGAGAGAGAAAATATGGCCTCATTAAACGTGACCTCATGAACTTTTAAAATAAGCCATATTATATCTTGCAGAAAAAAAGTAGGATATAATATAATTAAATTTTATTATAAAATTTATGTAATGCTTTAAAATTAGCAAATTGGTACTGAATATTATAGATCAAATCTTTCTTATTTTAGAGAAATGATTGCATTGTATATCTGATTTCTAAAATTAAACAGCTTTAAGTAAGCTTTAATTATTCTTAATATCGCAAATTATTCTATATTCAGTCACCGACCAAGTGGTAAATTTTATTAAATGCTGAATTTAAACCACTGATATTGATTTTCTGAACAATCTATATTTATCACTCGCGCCGCGGATTTTTTATTAGGAAGAATAGTATTGAGGCTAATTTTAGTTCAAATTCGTGCTGGTTATTGCGCGCGTTCGATTGGAGAAAGTTCGGGAGAATACCGGAAATTTTTTTGAAAATATCATTGGCCTGGCGTGGAAGGGGCGCAATGCGCGATATTAAGTTCTCGATGAGAGTGACTTTATATAGGCAGAAACACACCGACCGGAAGAAAGGAAGGAAGTAAGTACGGAAAAGTTGAGAAACTCGAGAACTCAGCATCTTCCCGGTTAAGGCCCGGCGGGTGAGAAGAGGGCGAGAGGGGGAGGGGGGAGGGGAGGGAAGAAGAGAGAGTATAAAGGCGACACCACATAACTTCCCCCGCATATTGGTCGACAGGTCGAGAAGTAACAGGAGGGTGGTTACGCGGAGGGACGAGCGCGAAGAGGGTGATGGAGAAGGGAGGGAGAGAGGGGAAAATGCCATATCCAATATTATCGAACGAGTTCCAGGGTCTGACGTTCTGTATGGGGATTTCGATGAGGCGGGGACCAGCCGTGGAAGAAGATGGGGAAGGGAGAGGGGGGGGGGGAGTGAGTTGCAATCTCGCAGTTTGACTTGGGGTGCGCGCGTCATGTTTAAGCGGCAATTTTGGCATCCTGGCAAGACCCCGGTCCCCCCCCCCCCCCCACCTTCTTCAACCGCCGTCGTCGGTTCAACTCCCACCCTCCCGGGGGCCGGCGGTACCACCCTTTTGGGATCCTTATGTCCCCCCCGGAGGAGTTGCTTCGCCTGCTACTGACAGATAGGACGAAACTCGCGTTTCCAGTACCGCCGAAGCATTCGAATTGCACCAATACATTGCGGATTCTGGAAACGGCGACGCGGTTGCTTTACGCGATCTATAGGATCCGGGTCGTATGCTTGTCGTATCGTTGTTGAAACGATGGGGCTCTCACGCGACGGCTTCCAAGTAAATACACAGAGGATAAATAATAAGTTTACTCGCTCTTGTGTTCGCAGCCGCGGGGAGCTCGATGTGGATTTATTATATGTATCGCGATCGTAGTTTATCAATTTTTCCGAGAAGAGAGCGTAGAGAGAATACGTATACTGCTATAAATCTGTGTACAGTCGTATATTATTGCGGTAGAAACATATTAAATATTCGAATACAGTTTTGGAGATAAAATCGAGTCGGAGAGGAGAATTTTTTTGATAATTCTGTGTTGTAATTGTTTCTTGTAAATATGATTTTACGCTTTTCTCGAGACTTTAGAAAATGATGTAAATAACGTTACGCGATCTTAATTGCTTCGTGAGAAGGTTGAAGATCCAACGCTTCGTTTCGCTTAATTTTCGATACAATGGCTGGACCCTCGGAGACACCGACAATTTTCCTATTATCCTAAACAATCTTTCCATCGATAACCATTTAAGCCACTTAAACCCTATAGCCGACCGGAACGAGCAAGGATTAAAAGTACGAGCGATTAAGGTTAATTTTCTTTAAGTACCCTGTTAACAGTGCGATAACATTGAGCGGCGAGCGATAAAATTATCGGGTGCTGCGGGAAAAGCGCGCTCCAGTATGTGCGCGCGAAGTAAAAGAAAAAAAAAGAGAGAGAAAAAAATAACGATGTCGCCCGGGCACGTCTCTCCATGAAATATATTTCGCCGACTCAGCCCACACGGTACGATCGTTTTGCCGAAGGAAAGAATCGAACCGGAGCTTGTGGACTCGGGTCGCCGAAGAGTAGCAAGAGGCGACCTAAAGGAAGGAGGGAAACGGAAGTTCACGGGAGAATTCACGGGCGATTTTATCGAACTGATTCGGACTCGCCGAGTGTATTCCCGGTATTGCGGTAAACGCCGTTAAGGTCGACGAGAGAGAGATATCCCATCTCTCGGGATAATCGCGTAAAATGATTGATTTTCGCTGAAAAGGAAAACGCGATTCTACGTCGCATATAACACGTCGGCGTATAAATTTACGTTTAATAACCGGCCGCGCCATTCCAGATCCCATTTCAATCAGCGGGAAATAGGTTACGCGGCTGTCGTTTATAATCGGGTCATTAATTAGAAACTGACATCGTATGTGCATCAGACAGCGGGGCAATAACGGAGGAAGACGGCCGTGGTTTTGCCCTCGGAGAAAATTACGGTATCGCCGTTGATTGATCGGGCAATTAATTAGACATTGACGCTCGCCTGCTTGTAGCTCAGCTTCGTACTCTTGCGCGAATTTGGAATGTAAGATATACTGCGGACGTTTAAGTCGGCTGCAGTTGCAGCATCTCTTCTCTCTCTCTCTCTCTCTCTTTAATGTAACGACGCGACTAACGAACCGTGACTACGGAATAAATGTAACCCACTTCGTGAAACGAGTATAACGGTAACTGTAATTGAGCTATCGACAAGAGAATAAATCAAATCGTATCGGCTCGTTATAGGTGGAGTCAATTATGCTCCATGACATTCTCTTCCTTCTCTCTCTTTTTTTTCCATATATATTTATATATTTTTTCTTATATTTTAATTTTAAACGCGATCTCTGCGCGTTAATCTTAATGAAGAAATATTATGTAAAATCGCTCGATGTTACATTGATATGCCAATCGAGTTTATAAATTTTATATTATTAATTAATTGAAACTCATTATCTAAATTCATCATCTAAAAACAACCTGTTATTATTATAATTTCTATGCAAAATACATATATGTTTTGGGGTACAATATATTGTTGCAGAAGGACGTATATAGTGCCGTAATATAACTACCGTTAATAGCTTAATTAATGTAATAATAATCGACGAGCGCAAAATATCACTTAAATTTTATTATTAATTATAATTTCATTGATTGAATATAACAGTTCACTATCTTTCCATTCTCGTCAGATATATGTATACATATATACGCGCGCGCAATCAATCAAAACTTGCGGAGGCAAAGTTAGTCGTTTTAGCTTCTTGGGTGTCACTTCAAGTTTTCCGGTATTCCCTTCACCGTTTGTCCGTCAGCGGGAGGATAAAGCGGCGTGCATGAAGGAATTCGTTCGAAAAAGTGCGCCGGCCCCGCAGAAATAAATCTCGCCATGTGCTGTGTTTCTTTCGCCGGAACTTCGTCAAAGTCGAAAACAGACGTGTCGTTTCGCCGCGAATTCCACTTGGGCCAAGAGGGAAGGTCGTGCGGGATCGCGTCGATTTTTTCCCCCCTTTTTTTTTTTTTTCGGGGAAGAGGGACGAGGTGGGGGACGAGGAGGATGAGAGGAGCAGCTAGTTTCTATCATCATACATCATCGCGCGCGACTATTTCGAGATGACATTGCGTTGCCTTTTGCGGGCCTTTTTTTTTATACCGGTATACCGGCGCGACTCGAGGCACAAGCATGCGCAAGGATATATAAATTTCCACGGGAACTTTATTAATGACACAAGACTGATTAACGATCGGCGCTCCTCCGCTTGTCTGCTCTAACACACTCGCATTCGTCTTATTGTAGTAGTAACTTTCTCTCTCTCTTTCTACCTTCTCCTTCGCGTTACGTTATATGTACCGGGTGATTCGAAATGTATACCGTCTCCCCATTACCTATTAAATCCTTTAGAACGCCGCTATTCTTGCTAATGAGAATGCCTTGAGAACGCGTCGAGCGGTGTTTCATAAGCGTGAAAGATGCGAATAATTTGTACGAGAGAGACGATTTAATTGCACAATACTTATGTTAACAATTAATGTAAAGTTATGTAGGTGTCGTTACGATTTGTCACATTCTTATTTTGCTGGCGAAATCGCACGAAGGTGCGTAAAAAAAAAAAAACTTGTGTAGAGAGCCGACTGTCATAAAAGAATTCGCAGTTTCCTTCATTTCTGCAGTTCATCGCGCTTCTCATTCCGGTTGGCGTAAAACAAAGGGCCGCAAACTATCGTCTAAATGGCGAGAACTCCGCCGCAATGCATTTTGTTAATACACTAGCATTATCGCGCATTACGCCGTCTGCGCATATCTCTGCAGCAGTTTTTAATTATTACGAATGAATAGCAATTCCAAATAAAGGAGCGTAAGAATGCACAATTTGTGAAAACAAACTTACATCGAGAGAAAGAGAGAGGGGCAAGAATTTTTTTCAACTCGTTATCAATTGTGTTTATTACGCTTACGTATACATTATACGTATGCATCTTTTTCTTGAAGTTATCGCGATTGAGCCAACAGGTAGAGTCTTGCGCCTTCCGCTACCTTGTTTGGAGTTTAGATGAATGTGTCTTACCTCTGAGGACCTCCGTTAACCGAGCTCGGCATTTAACTTGCTAATATCATATTCATTGTATATTCATCGTTGGCACGGAACAGTTCGTACCTGTAGATAACGCTTGTTTTCTGTAAGTTACGCTCACCTGTATCAGCGTTATTCCGCTGGGTGATATCGAGACAAAAATTTATTTGTTAAACGGACAGGTTTATGAAAGATTGGTTTGTTTGAAAAAAAAAAGCGGTTTCTGCCTTTTCATATTTATTCGTTCTTTTATTCAAGCTGCAAAGTGTTATATTTTTTTCTATCTTTCGAAATTCTCTTTGCGCGTTTTAATTTTCAATTCGAGTATTACATTTTTTATTAACACGATCTCCTCGCGACTTTGCTCTCGTTTCTCGCAAATATTTCTCGCATAGCCTTTTGATGTATGAACGTAGATTAATCCTCGAAGTAAAACACGTTTTCAACGAGGACGCATGCCAGGCTACTTTTTCTTTAAAAATATTTTCAGCCGAGCTTGAAAAGCGCGCGGTTGGAAGGTCACGTCTAAAGCCCATCCAATTTATCAAGCGTAATCAAAATATAAGGCAGTAACCGCATTAATCGCGACAATCAATCATGTAAGGGAACCCGGACTTGCCCGCAAACTTGGTAACTTATCGTCCATGGCCATTTATAGTTTGGCCAAGTTCGCATTGCCGGTACTTTAGTAAACACTTTGCCGTGGATGTAAAAGCCAGGTACATCGCACGGTATCTCTTACATAATTGATTTTCCTACAATATTTCACGGGATCTTTAATGATGCGATTAATGATGGCTTTAGATTCGCGGTTATTTATTTAATTAACGCTAGACAGCGTGAATTAAATCCACTTCGCCTCGTAATAAAAATTACGTATAATAGCGGCATCCATATTTCTTTATCTTTGCAAAAGAGTCTTTAATCTTTGCGGGACGCAATGTTTGAAATATTCCTTCGCGGAGAGATAAGAACACATTGCGCATCTTTTTTTATATCTTTGGAGCTCTCGCAAAAGTTTTTGCGTTACTTGCGGGACAAATTGCTACGATCGTCCGCACAGTCGTTTTTCTCTCGCAACGTGTAACGTCCGTGACGTTTCCGGGGGGGATGACGCTGTTTGTCGGCTCGAGACAAAGATCTCGGAATTAAGAGAAGTTCATTGAACGCGGTCTCGTCCTCCAAATCGTAATCTTCGCTTTCGTCCAGCATCCTCTTTCGTTGAATTTCGAAGGTTCCCCGAGTCGATACACGCTCCCGGATGAAAGAGCAGAAAGCTAGGCGAGGGCAATCGTCCGAAATGTAGGAGGTAGAGGCCAATTTTCTTACGACGCTGGTTCGGGAACGGCGGTGACTACGTGAGAGTCGTGAGTAGAATTCTGTTTACCCTTCGCTCGAGCAAACCATTTGTTCCATCCACTCCGCGCATTCCTCTCTCCTCGCTACTTCTACTAGCTTCTCTACCGCGTCGTTCTCTTTCGCTGGCAATTCGCCGTTCCTCAGTTGCATTGACGAAAAACAGCCGATGTGCCAAGGGCGATGTACTTGGGCAACAAGCTAGATAGCTTTAATTATCTCTCGGTTTGCAGGTGAAGTGAGCGAGTAATTTCGATATAATTGCGCCCATATGTTTTTCCACCGATTTTACGTCATCTCATGAACAACGCTAATTGCGTAATTTTATTTCACTCTTGCGGCTTATTGCCGCGGTGCATTTCAGTTTCGAAACTTTTGCATTACGCGAGATTTTACGTAATCTAACTTTATGCGAGCGGCGAGAAAGAGAGAAAGAGAGAGAGAGAGAAGAGCAGGGAGGGGGAGAGAAAAAGAGAAAACATATTGATCTTTTCTTATTATATAAATAAATTTGATTTTGTAATTAATTGTACTGTTAATATGGACAAAAAAAAATGTTTTTTTTTTTTTTTTTTTTAATTACTACGTAATTAGTAACTTGTACACTTGAATCTTTAGATGTTTAAAAAGGACGGTTATCTGCAAAGATGGCTATCTCTGTAATTGATGAATATCTTGCCCTCTTTTTCTATTTAAGGGCGGTTTATGTTTCTGTGTCGCAAAGTAATTTTATGGTCCCGCTGCTTTTCTACAAAATTGTGCAGCGCGCGATCACGACAGACTACTAAGTGCAGGATTAGGAAGGTAGATAAGACCGGTCGCATACAATACCAAGACTCAATTATGTTACAAAAGTACGGTCTGTGTATAGAATTGTACTTAATGTTACTTTAGCTTCAATCTTTTTCACTTCTCCATACATTTTCCCATTTTTGTTCTTTTATGTATATATATATGTCTGGAGAAGACTATTTCTCATCGACGATGATCTTGACATGTTCTTCAAACATTTGCATTATTTTTCAACAATTCTCTCTATTATATCAAGATTTCGAAGTCGAGACTCGTGAAAAAGACGTCTTTAAATTTTTAAATACAATTTAGATTTGATATAATTAAATCTTCAAGTTAAATATTATTATTAAGTTATTTGAGATTGTCGGCTACAGATTGAAATCATTAGTTTCTAATTATGGAAAAGATTACAGTTACAAGTATTAAATTAAAATATAAACGGTAATAATCGTAGTGTTTCGCGCTCATTGATCACCGTTATTCATCGATTCCGGTTATATGTCCCTTTGATTAAGAATGAGTCTCCGAGGACGGCAATAAAATAACAAGCATAAAAGCGATCTGTCGTCGGCTTGCATAGGATGTGGGAAAATGGAGCATGATAATAAATATCATAGCCGTGACATTCGTAGAATAGATTAATCGCGCAGATAGCTCTACTTTTAAAGAAGATAGACGCGGCTTTGTGACGCGATTGTGCATCTCCAAGCTTGTCTCTGTTTCTATTACAAACGATACAGAGACGCGATAAATTTTGCGGACGAAGAGAAAGAAAGCGATGACAGATATATTCGATAAATCAATTACACGTACATATAAATTCAAGCCAAAAAAAAAAAGAAGCGACATCTTTAAAAATTTATAATTGCAAAAATAATAAAATACAAATTTTATTGTTGAATGCAAGTAACTATAATAACAAGATTGCTGACGCGGTTTTACGTATTTCGAGGTGATTATACGTAACATATCCGGACAATATTCATTTTAATATTCTCGATAAAATTATCACCGCAGTGAGGATGTTAGAAGTATTTTGGGGCTTCACATTGCGAGATCTCGGTAGCATTCGCAGGGAATATTTCGCGCGCGAAACAGATCGGATGGATAAACCATTCTACCGCGGATGTATATAGAGAGCGGGAACAACCGAATTAAATTTCCCACATACACATGGCTAGATGCTGAGCTATCATACGGCTTTGTCCGCGAGAGTTGATAATGTTTCGAGACCAACGTACAGTTTCGCGGAGATGGAGAAGGAACAGGCGGATATGCTACGCGTAGCGACAAGGGAGGAAAAGAGAGAGAGAGAGAGCGCGAGGAAAGCAAAGGGAGAACAAGAGAGAAAGAGAAAGAGAGAGAGAGAGAGAGAGAGAGAGAGAAATTACCGGCGGTCAATGACAGAGCTTCCTGCGGTTTTCTCCGCTCGTCCGCCTGTATTCACGGCTCAGTAAGCCGGCAATAAATCCACTCTCTCCCCAACCCCTGGCCGCTCATCTATCCACTTGCTGCCTATGTGCGTGTAGTGTACGCATCCTCGAAACTCGACGTTTTGTTGAATCGTCGCGGAACGAGATCGTAAATTGACATAAATTAAATTTGAAACGGCCCTGTTTGTACCGAGGCGCGCATGAGCAGCCAGCGGACTGACGATGAATCCGCTCGCTGCGGATTTCTGATTAACGCTCGCATTACCTTTAAATAAGATATTAAAAGGCCGCATATCTTCGTGTTATCTAGAGAGAAATTATTTAATTCGCGAATATCTCTTCGACGTGGAATAATCGTGACATAATTGTCCACAATATTTTTCTCACGCAAAAAATCATGTTGTAATATCATTAAAGAATAATTTTTACATATGTTATATTAACGTTATCATTGAAAAATATTACTGCGCGTTATATATTTTGTATTTCCAACGTCCGTAATTATGCCGAAAATAAAAGTTTATTTCGCTCTATTTCGTTAATTTTTCATTTGGTTTTATGAATGCAATTTATTTGTGCTAATTAAAAACATAAAACAGTAATGCCGGTAATTTATGTAAAAAGATTATTTTTATTTCCCGTGTAATTCTTCTCAATTAGCATGGTGATATTCGGAGAATGATGAAAAGAGATTATAAATATCGCAGCGACGATAGCCGAAGAAAATGGCCGATACTCTGTAGGCTCGATCGAATTATCATCATATCATCGAATTACTTGTATCTATTATTATAATTCCACAATATAGAAGTTAATGAAATTTGTCTCGTAGAAAACGATATCAATCGTTGACATATTGCGGGAACTAGCTTGACAATCGCGATCGTCTTACAGGTGCCTTTTCGTAAATGCGGAGATCGTTCTTCGAGGTCACTGCCTTGTGGATCCGAAACTGTTGGACGTTTAACTCGCTCGTACGATCAAAGATCGCGTTCTCGCTCCGGCGGTCTCCCATGGTGTTGCAATGACATCCTCGCACAAGAGACGCCGTCGAATCATCGTAGCGCAAGTTGCACTATTTCGTATATCGCCGACGGGAAATCCCATTTGAACACGAACGTAGTACCGGTAGTTAATCAACGGGTTGTTGCCAATAGTTTCACTGTCTGTAGCCAGCTACTTCATCTCTCGTCGTCCGATACCTATGAACCTACCCCGTATAACTTGTCCAGATGCAGTTCCTTATCCCCGTCAGCTGGATACAGTCGAAGTTTATTACGATTAATGCTCAAGTTGTCAGGTATATACATGTATATGTCGGCGATAACGCGGACGGAGTTACAAGTTCCTCCGGATGTGCATCTCTCGGCACGTTAACGATTGCTTCGGTTGCCGTCGGGGCCATCGAAATTTGTTAACCACCGGCATTAGGGTACACGGATATCATATTACGTCTCAGTGGAATACGATGTGATTAGTTACAGGGGGAACAATGTCCGCAATGCGCGAATTATACACGTGTGTATATTTATTCATGAACACCGTTTACGTTCCACGTACGAATCTATCTTTTACGGACGCTTGAGGGCGGCAACTTGCACTGGATAATGCAATTGCGTGTCTCGCGACATGATTATTAATTATCACCCTCTTTCACGAGAGGGAAGACGTGGGAAAATATGTGGTTTCACGCGAAATATAAACTGGCCGTACTTTATACAAGAGTTACACGATTCGCGCGCGCGCGCGCCTTACATTTCCGAAATAGTTTTTCATTCGAGAAAGAATAAAAAAAAAAAAAAAAAAAAAAAAGAAAAATGTTCGTTTCTTTCGTCCTCGCGTGTGCGGCGAACTGAACAGCTATATTAATTACATACGATTAAGGGAGATGGCCAATTTGGACGTGTCGCGTTCCGATCAGTTGCGTTGCAAAGCGCGGGCTACCATTAACGGCCGAGTCGGAGCCCCGGTGTACGCGATCACGCGCGTGTAATTATATTGGTCGGTAATCGCCGGGCGTGTGTAATTTGCAAGCTGCAACTCTTTCCATTTAGCGGTCGGCTCTTTTCGAGTCGCAGGACCTCTGCGGGTCGGCCCGCGTCGCCCCGCGTCGGACCCGGGGGGTAGGGGGGGACGTATCCCGGCCGGGGGGGGGGGACGTATCCCCGGCCGTGCTCGAAATAACAGAGTTCGCGGGAGAAATTGGTGTAACTCGGAGCTTTGCGGGCCATTAATAAAGCGGCGGCGAGCGCTCGAGCGCCCACTCACAGAACACTCACCCGCGCCCGCACAAATGTTACCGCAGACACGTCCGCACGTGTATATACGACACGTGCACACGAATGGGCACTTACCGGGGCGACTCGGTACCGAGTGACCGAGCACGCTCGCTCACGCGAAGAGAGAGTGAGAGAGACAGAGAGAGAGTGCGAAACCCACCCCCCGGATTCTCTCGCGAGCTTCTCCGTCACGGCTTCGCGAGCGGAATCGATGCGGCGTGGATTGCGGGGTTCGTCGACGAGGAGGGGGGGGGGAGGGGGGGGGAAGAGTCATTACCCGCGTCTCGTAAGTGCGGGCCGACTGCGAGAGCCCAGTAATGTCGGTCATTACAGACAGATATATAGATAGAGTTTATTACGTACGTAACGCATACGAGAGAAACGCAAATAACAGACACTTAGAGGTAGCCTAAAGCGGCAGATTACGGCTTGGAGCCTTATCAAAGAATACATAGAGAACTAACATTTAGATTATCGCGGCGCGCAAGCTAATGGAGAAGAAGGAAATTTCCAAGATTATACACGCGTAAGATGACGCGCCCGCGTTTAAATTTGATTCGGGATATTATATTTTTGTCTCTGCCGTAATGAACTTTAAATAATCAAATGAATGTCAATCTCTAACGTGGCTTGATTGTTACCAGTTTGCTGGTTACAGCTGGTTGATAAGATGATATACTATGGCTTTTTCGCACGAACTGCAAGAAGGATATTTTAAAGTTTCCGAAATATATTTACCATCGCGCTCATTAAAATGACTAGGATAATAATTTCCCTTCTAAGAAATCATTAGCGCAATCTCGTCGCTTCGTAAACTTGATTTCGGCGCATTATTCGCCGGGGAGATCGCGACTGATAATCATCTCTGACAGGCCTGAAATGTCGCAATATTGAGCACATTGCTATCGTGCCTCAGATTCTCCGGTTTTCGCAGGAATTTCTCGTCGAAAATGCAAACGCTCCTCGCGATAAGATCGAGCATGCGCGAGATGTGATACCGAGCGCCGGCATCGTGACGAGATTAGCGTCAAAGGGTTAATTAAACGTAACAAAGAAATAAAACGCCGACGTTATCCGTGGCAAAGTATACACATAGATAATATGCACACACGAAGAACGGCGGATCGCGAGCCGCCGTCATCGCGTATCGTACCCGGAATATCTCGCGTTTTCTCGTAGCTACCCCGGCTAGGCGAGAACCGGAAGTTGGAGCGCACAGCTCTTTTCCGGCGGCATGGCCAGGCGTTCGCGCTCGAACGGCGGATTAATCGCGATACACGTCAGGCAAGGAAAGGACGGCGGCGGAAGAGAGAAAGATGGATGGGGAGCAGGAGGGGAAGCGTAAGGGGGAGAGAGAAAATCGCGCACCCCCTTGGATGTTTACAAAGGTGAATCTTGGCTCGTATTGGAGAATTTGTTAGACGTGCTCTCCCGCCGCGTCGCTGCGGAGATGAGGGGTCCTTTCGAAGGAGAAGATGCCTCGGGTGGGGAGGAAAAGATAGTTGCGCGCACGGTGTAGGAAATTTGTTGCCAAGAAATCACCCCGCTATCTCGATGGAACGTGAGGTAGTAAGTACCTATGGCACAAGCGATATGACTCAGACTCAGTTGGAGGAGCTAATTTAACTGCGATCGATTTTTATATATATTTCAAGAGAATATA
>JBCEZX010000045.1:2810690-2825959 GCA_039654345.1 Cataglyphis cursor | reverse complement strand
ATATAACAAGTTATCTTCTTAAAATACTCATTTAATATTTGCGATGAATCTGACACAAATGATGTTACGAACGTGGTATAAGTTTTTAATAGCCTTTCAATAATTAATCGCTCTGTTGAAGCGCCGAAACATCGAATATCAATTAGATCAACTTGCGGAAAATGCTTGCGTACGGTTTAAATGAACATAGGCAGGAGAAGATATTTCGCGTTTTCATACCGCGGTATTTGATGATTGAAACATGCTTTATGCGATGATATATACAATCGTTTCCGGCGTGGGGCCAATAAACATCATTATTAAACACATGAAATAGCGCAACGTAAAAGTGGAATATTGATCTTCATTAAATCATCTCTTGGCTAAACAATTACATATGCGTGTACAGAATGTTTGTTTAATTGCGTATATGCCGACAAATGGAGGAATGTGAACAAACTCGCTCGGTTCAAGTTGAAAATACAACACGCATAATACACATAATAATCTCTTCTATTCTCTATATCTCTTCTATATCTCTTCTATTTTCACGCGCAATTTATCAGAATCTTTTATTTTTCATTGACTCTCTCTCTCTTTCTCTCTCTCTCTCTCTCTCTCTAAGTGTATTTCTTTCAAAGTGCATCGATCGCACGGCTATTGAAATTTATTTTCACAGGTCAGCTCGTCGCATTTGCATATTTATTTTCGGAAATCGTATTGCGTGCTCAGTTTTCCGAACGGAAAGAATTGCTCTTAACCGAATTTGAGTGGAGTAATATTGCGGCACGGTAATGAATTCTTAAGAGAACATAATATATGAATAGCGCGCGCGTGTCGTTTCGAATGCGAATAAATCGCAATGCAAACAGCGTAGATACATCTGTGGAAAATGCGCGTGGAAAGAGAGAGAGAGAGAGAGAGAGAGAGAGAGAGAGGAAATCGTGCGCTTCCTTCCACTCGATTAACTTCCCCAATGATCGTGATTGGATCTACCGCCAAGTCGGAAGGAATCAATTATCCCTGCGGAATCTCTCCTCTATCCGAGCGGAGAGACGTCGAATCAGGATGTATCCCCGATACGTGTACGAGTCGGGAGAGAACGGACTTACTTGTACGATATCGAAGGATTTCAAATAATTTTAATAAATTATTCGGATAAAAGGGGGACAAATGAAATCGCATAATCGCGCTCGCGCTTCTCCCGAACGCTCGACTCTCAATGTAATTTTGCGACACGAGTATTTCTCTCCCACATCGTGACATCGCCGTACGTATGCGGATCGTCGTCGCTGGAATGTGGATCTGCGAATATCTGCGCGTGCCCCCCCCCCCCCCCGCGGAAGATTTCCCGAACGTTTCTTTACAAAGTTCTCCCCGTGACAGACATTTTATGCGGAATGGGACATGCAGTAACTTGCCTTCGCGTAAACTTCATGATCCGCAAGTTCCACACAACTGACATATATCCAACCTTAAGGTAGACCGCAAAGTTCGCGCAAATGTTTGTACGTTTCTCGGGCGACATTCTCTCGCTGGAATGGCTTATGATTATTCAAAAACGGTGTAACTCTGGGGAAGGAGAGGGAGGGGGTCTTCAACGAGATACTCAGCGAAGCGGAATCGCGGCCTCACGGCCTAGTGAAGTCGACGATTAAGATCTCGAAGTGTTCCGTGAACCGGATGGGAAGTTTATTGTTTTCGCAGCCCTCCCTTCCCTTTCTCCCCGCCTCTCGCCCCTTTTCTCGCCGTGTATCCTCTCGCCCCGCTGCTTTTTCATGTCGCGGGATTTACGCGTCTGCCTTTTATTTATTCACGCTTTAATTACCACCCTGGTCTTCATCCTTAGTCGGCAAGGGAGGGTGGCATGAGGGAAAGAACTACGGGGGAAGGGAAAGTTGGACGGCGGGTATGCGGGCACGCTCCTAAACGTGAAACTTGGGGGAGGGGGAGGAGTCGGGAATGGCGACGAGATTAATGGGACCTGGTTAACGTCGCGCTGGTGTACGCCAGGTGAGAAATTTGCGTTATTCGTATATGACCGGGAAAAAATGAGGGAGAAGGAGGGAGGATAGGCCTGGTAGTTTTATTTCAATGTTCCGCGAACCGAGATATCACGTTTATATACGCGTGTGTTAGTTACACGAAAGCGGCACACAAGAAACATTTACCACGAGACGACAATTAAATGCTGAAGAAGAGGATTTGAAATAAACGAGACGAGGCGAACATTAACGCGTTACTTCTCGTCTTTTTTTTTTTTTTTTTTTTTTTTTTTTTTTTTTTTTTTTTTTTTTTCTTTCAAGCGACATTATATCGCATATGTCGGGTATCTTTCTTTAGGGCAAAATTTTTATGGCGAAACACTCGCTATTTTATTCTGCTTTACAGTAGCTTCACGATAGCAAGGTTTCCGTAGGTTTTTCCGAGAAATTCGTGCGACTCTAGTCGCCGTCTTACTCGAAAATTTTATTGTTCGACGAGATTGCTCGTCCGCTAGCCGCGCTCGTAATTTCGGGGGGATTTCTCGCGCCTGTCCCGATAAATCTCGCGATTCGTTCTCCTACGAATCTTATGCCGCCGCCTGGGCAATTCGTTTGAATCTTGGAAACTCTCCAATCGGGTATTCGGAAGAGGATGGGAGAAAGGGGAGGTGGTAGAGCGTCTTAATATCGTTAATGAACCTTCATGGATTCTCGCGAAAAAGTAACTTACTAAATGCTTCTTCGGCATTTTATTTTTAAATACGGATTGCAACGTAAAAGTTTTATCGTGAAAAATTTTCCTTTTCGCCGAACAAAGAGATTCGAATTTTCATTGTAAATGCTACTTTAATTTTCCAGACGACTTTTTTATCAAGTCTTTTATCGAACTTTCTCACATATATACTCAAATACTTAAATTATACAAATGGAAGTAATTTTGACGTAAAAGTTTGTCTTGATATTAATTTTATTATTTTTTAAAATAAATAAAAGTAAGGTAACAAATTTTTTATTAATATAATTATTTATATCGAGATTGATATTTTAAAATAGTCGCCTTTACGTTATGACAAGTGACGTTACATACAAAATTATCTCAATTGACAATTACACTTAAATCCGTGATTGATACAACTACGTAGAATCATTGATAGAAATGTTATAGAAAATAATCATTGCCGATTGACTCCCTGAAGATACGTGGCGCGGCTCACCAGGTTCTCTCGGTGAGATTCGTGACGAAGCAGGCAACGTGGCGCGATACGATCGAAGTCAAGGGGGTGGTCGAAGAGGGCAAGGGGTCGACCGGCATTCATCTGGGCAGATAACATCGCTTGTTAAACCCACCCTAGCCTCCGGTGTAGCTAGCACGCTTACCTGGAGGGACGCCATTGCTCCCAACATCGTACTGACACGAGATAGCAACCCCAGTCACTAGCTCATCCACCCCCTCGCATCCCCTTTCCTCCTATCCCACCGTCTCGACCACCACCACCGTCACTACCACGCCGCGAAACATTACCAATATCACCGGAGCGTCGTTGCCGTCATCATCACGACCACCACCATCGTCGTGAACTATCACGGATTCACCAATCGAGCCAGCTGTTACTAGATAACGCGGTTAACTGTCACCGTCGCGTCTCAATTTCGATAGTGAATTTTTCATCGCGACAAGGGGAGGGGATGGATTTCGATGAAAGCCACTTGAGCACGTTGATTTTTGCCGTCTATGCCGATTACTATCGACATCGTGACATGACTGCCAAATCGAATCGAATCTGTTTTCGAAGTCACGGTCAAAATTCGCGAGTTTTATTTACGCGCGGATATTTTACGAAGAGACTAATGTAGGCTGTCGAATCTCGCGATGTACGTAGGTTTCATGGCGAAAAAAATTTACACGCGTGTAACTTCGCGAGAGAGCTCTGACCCTCTAATGCCGTCTCATTGGTGGTGCAAAGTGAGTGTACGACAAAAATAAAAGAGGTAATAATAATAAATCATCTTTATTATAGCTGTATAATGGGCGTAAAAAGGATGCTCGCCCGTAATGGCCCGTAAGAAAAAGGCATAAGCTAGAGAGCTCGAGTCTCGTTCAACGCGCGCCCGGTTCCTAATTAATTATTGCCATAAATAGCTGAAGAAACACAATTAGCGAAGCAGCTCGCGTAGGTGAGAAAAAAATTTCATAAAGTGCCTTTTTGCGATAGAAAAACCCTTCTGCGAAAACTTCCTCCCGCCCTTTTGTGCCCACGGGCATTATTCTTATACCGCGCTCGTACTCCCTCCTCCTCCGTTTACATTGTTAGCCATTTAACAATTTGCATCGCTGTAACAAATGTGATTACCGATACGAGAGTTCTTTGTTAAAAAAAAAAAAAAAAAGGGAACGATGAGCAATTGCTTCCAAGCAACATGCTCGGCAAGTTTATACCTTTAAATATACATATAATCGAAGAATAATATATTGACAATATTTTCGCGGCAAATTTTTTTATCCAGCGATCGTAAATTCGTGCATTCTTACCGAGAGAATATCGTAGGACGAATCTGTACATTTGAGAGCGATATCCTATCCCGTCGTTCGGACAGCGAGAAAAATACAAGACAAGGAGCGATGTCTTCCCCGAGCAAAAAGAGGACGGTGGAGAATGGTATCGATGGGTCAGAAGAGGGACGCGTTTCAGTTCGCTCGAGGGTGGTAGCCCCGAAAAACAATTGTCGCGCCCTAACGGCGCAGATTTGTCGAAGGACGACGACGACGACGACGACGACGACGACGACGACGACGACGACGATGCTTCGGCCCTTCAACTCCAGATCGAGAAACGGTCGGACCGGAATAAAATATTGGGGGCGAGATAAATAAAACGTGATTCCCTTTACCGAGCCGAAACCCTTCGGGTATCCTTTCGAAGGGTGTCCTCCTCCGCCGGAATCTGCACTTAAGGCGACACTGAAATTAAATGAGCGGTAACAATTCGCGTAAAAGTGCTCGGCTAAAAGAACCCGTCGCTGTGCACGGCACGGTAATCTCCTCTCCTCGAAAGACTTTCGTTATAATAACCGCGTCCTTTTTATCGCATCGCGGTCGCGTCGCGCATTTAGCGACATTATGCCAGCTCGACTGTAAATTTAAACTTTCGACCATTCGCGGCGTTTAAATAGTAATAGCCGTACCGCTGAGATAATCCGAGATAATAACGCTAATAAATAGCAAAATTACGCGGCGAAACCTGGGGATTAATAAATAACAACTAACGCAAACAATGTACTAGAACAATGATAGGCACGATAGATGGCCGATATAAATTCGCGTGCTCCTCCCCGTGAGCACGTATCGTGAGAGACAAGAGATATCCCCGTTGGTATTTAGGATTCGTCGGCTTATCGCTCTGCGCGTATCGATCGCAATCGATGGCAATCCTAGTCCCGACTTGAGCCTCGTGGTATCTTCCCGGAAGCATTCCACACCCGTAACTAAATCCAAGGGATACTGGGTCTGGTAATTCCATCGCCGCGCGCGAGTCGACGGCGCCGATCGGCTGAATTCCACTTTTTGGAAAGTAGGACGGGGATATAACCACCGGCGGGGCAACACATCGGAAGTGAATCATCATTTCGACCACCTCGTGGCGAATTCCGCGCGGCAGCGATATTAATGCACAAGATTCGTCGCGTCCGTCGGCCGCGGCTGTGCGCATATTTACTCGAGCGGAATCGCTCGCCCGCTTCCTTCTTTTTTTTCTTTTTTTTCTTTCCTCCTCTTTTTTTCTCCGCACTGCGAAATTGCGGCTCGCGCGCACAAGACGCGGGCACGCGGATTGGAAGTTTCCTGTCCCTCCTGGGCGTGTCCCGCGAGAATAAAAAAATATCACATTCATGTACATGTATATGTATATAAAATAGGGATGGAATTATATATACACAATAGGAGAGGAAGCGAGACGCGCAGGTACACGCACACATGTGCATCTACGCGAAACCGGAAACGGATACGGCAGGGGAGACGGTCACGGCGCAGCGGAGAAGAGGGGTAAGGGGGGTAGGGGCGGGGGAGGAGGGCGAGTGTGTGACGGGGACCGACGAGGGTACGGGCCGTTGCGACGGAACCGCCGTGCATAAATCCTCCGCTTGACGAGCGCCGTTGTTTTTGCGATTTACGTAGCGCGACAATATTTGCACGTTCGTTGTGCGCGATCGGTGTCACCGGTTTGTCTGGTCGCGAAAGAAGAATAGGGGAGGAAAGGGGGAAGGGGGAAGGGACGGTGATAATTGTTCGAGGCGAATCTAGCGCTTGATGACTTATATCTCCCTGTACATAGGCGGGATATTTCGCGATTGAGAGAATATCTAAATTCATGGATTTTCTAATATAAATCCATTTGACATCGTACGAGAGTCATGTTTAACGAGAGAGATAGATAAATTTTAAATATAATTTTTTAATAATTTGTTAATATAATTTCCTCACATTTTTTTAATGAACTGAAATGACAGTTGTCAGTTTTTAATAATATATATATATATATATATATATATATATATATATCTTTCGATTAAAATTAGCGTAGTAATATATTCTGATTCTGAAATATATATGAGAGAGGCGAGTGGCAATTTTCGTCTCTCGAAAGTTAGTAGCTTGAAAGCGCGATATCATTCCTTTCACATGCCGGATGGTTTAATTAGTCCAATTATGACCAATAACCAGTGCTCCGCGCCAAAGGTTGCGCCGGGTTATATGCGCGTTCAATGAAACGTCAGCGGCCCATAAAATTGACTGGCGCGAGATTTTGTGTATTTTTCACCGCGCTGAGCGCGTGCGGTTTTGCAGCTATAATTCGTATTATCGTCAAAGTTTCATCGAATATAGGAAGCCTCGTTGATGGATAGCGCGAGTTCAAAAGATTAATAATACTACTAAAGAGAGATTCCGGAGGATTAAAAGGAGGAAGATATCGTACAACATTGTTATAGATTGCCTAAAATAGTCGATTGATCCGGATAATGCAAGGAATATCTAAAGGGTATTTGTTCTTAAATAATTTTTATTTATTTAAATTACTTTACCTCTTAGACAATCTTACTTTTTCAGCATTCTAAAGCTCTGTTTGTGCTCCAGCTACGCGTAAATAGTTAATTTGGAGATTACGTCTTGTCGGTATCACGCTCGCGCGAGCTTCGATGTAGAGCGAGAGCGAGATAAACGCAAAGCCTGGAATTTCCCCGGGTATCAAGATCGTCAGCAATTTCGAGCGGAATTGGACTGCGAAATAGTCGATGGTGAAGGACTACGTTGGTCACCGCTGTCAGAAGCCACGCGCGATATTGCGAGCGTCGTTCTTTTTTTTTTTTTTTTCTCCCAAAAGAGAAATTTGTCGATCGTCAGGCTTTGGCTTCTATGTTGGATAAAAAAAAAAAAAAAAAAAAATATTTCCCAGCCGACGCGAGCGAGCCGACAGATTGCAATATCGCTGGCGCAAGAGCGCCCGCGGGATCCGCGTATTGGGAGGAAGACGAGTCGCACGCGCGCTCCAACGTTATCGTTATTATTATCAATTTAAACAGATCCCGGGATCAGTATCGGTATAATTATGCTCGGTAATGACTTGTAGGTTAATTGAGTATCGGGCCGGATCGATTTTCGATAATCCGTCAAAGAGGAACGCTTCAACCCTGGCCTAATATCGTCGCCGGCGTGGCTAGTCTTGAGAGTGAGAGAGAGAGAGAGAGAGAGACAGATAGAGGCGGAGAGAGTGCAATCAGATCGCGTATTATCCGCTTTATTCCTCACGTTTGCATATAGGAAATGTTTATCCGTGCACGTGCGCGGTACAACTGTCCGTAAGCCGATGAACGTGATTGTATCAAGGCAATGAATTAAGCCCCGCGCCACGAGGTTTATTCATTGAACCCTGCCATTTGACGCAGATTATCGAGCGAACAGCGAAGTATTATACGGCTCATTCGTCTCCGTCGTCTCTTTATATCGCGCGAGGAACGAACGCGAGCTTAAAACTTACGTTGTCTAATAATTTTCGAATTGCTATCTATTTGATAGCGACGTGTACTATCCGAGTAACATCTTTTTAGCGGAACACAGTTTACACATTTCTCGGGAATTGTGTAAAATGTGGGAATAATCGCGTCTGACTTGAAAGATGTAGTCGCAATGTACACTCGTCCGTCAACTTCGTAATCTGCCATCGGCAATTGTGATGGTCGTATAATTTCAAGACACGCAATGCAACCGGACGAGTAATTGATGTGTCAACCTCACTGTTACACGGACACAGACGCGCGCGAATCAATGGCCGATTCATTAATATCAATTAGCAATTATCTCGCGGTATTTTGCGAGGTAATTTGAATTTTGCTCGAGATGCCTTTTCTCGCGTATCGAAGGAGAAAGAACGAGATTGACTCGGACGGGGTTGCAGTTTAGATCACTGTTCGATCAAATTGCAATTCTGATTTGCAGCGGACGTAATTCCAACGTGGAAAACGTAATAACAGTGCGCCCTCTTCACTCTCTTTGTTCTCCATCCTCACGCGTTTCTCCTCTCATTCTCTCTCTCTCTCTCTCTCTCCCCCCCTTCTCGCTCTTGACTTAATCCGTCGCGAGGGCTAATTGAAAAAAATGCAATATTGCCGTCTCAGCAAAGAAAGCGTAGTATGATGTAACGGTTTAATCGATTCATCGCGTTCGGTCATGATTCATGACCGTTCAGATGTTGACTTGGAGCTTTTTAATACCGATGATGACTCGCGCTTTCGAATCGTTCTCGTTGTGGTCGTGAATGCTACGCGAGGAAAGAAAATTTATACAAATGTCCCAGTCTTCGTCTCGCTTGCACGGGCTACTTGCTGCGCACAGTTTAGCAGATCCGTATAAACAGATGATGCATTGCGACACATCCGCAATATCTTTTATATTTACGATACATCTTCTAGCGAAGAATTAAAGTTTTAAATTCAAAAATACGAGAAAATTTTTGACCATATGATATTGAAAGAGAGAGAAAGAGAGAGAAAGAGAGAGAGAGAGAGCGAGGTGAAGAAATGAGAAGATTTTGATTTTTGATTTTTTTAAATAAAAGCATTGGACAATCCGTCAAGCGGCTGATATCAGCATGTTTGCAGTCACTGGTAGAGCTTGCGACAAAATGGTGCGTGAGTTGGGAAAAATGAGAGCGTGAAAAACTTCATGTACGTACAGTTTCAAACGGATTGGCCGATATCCGTGAACGCGTGTACGCTTTCGTCGTGTGAAAAATAAAAGTAGTGAAATAATAATATCTCGCTGTGAACGGCGCGGCGGTTTTTTCGGATTTCAGTGATACGGCTCGACGTTTGAAACGTCGGTGTTCTACGTAACGTCGCTGTCGACTGCGTCTTCATACGTATGGAAAATGCAGCTGCATTTCAAGTACATTGTACAATGCATTCGCGCAAACACACGCATAATAAGTAAAACAACGCATATCGATATAATATCGATATAAGCCAGGTCACAAAATCTATCGCGCTCATCCTGCTCTCTCTCTCTCTCTCTCTCTCTCGCACGTATCTCTCATGATTTTTTAGGAACGCTAAAAAATTAAGCGACAGCTTATTTATTTCTACTATTATTTATTCTCGCGGTTTATCGCGCTATTTGTGCGTAATCACGAATCTCATGGGACGGAAATGAAAGTTTGGATAAAAAAAAAAAAATAAATAAAACACGAGAGATGCGTAAAGAATCGGACCGAGGATGAGTAAGGATGGAAGTGCACGAGAGGGAGGATGAACGGGAATAGCGAAGTGGCGACTGTATTCGAGCTCTTCATCGGATTGGTCAACACCACCCCCTTCTCCTCCCGTTAACCCCGGACATTCATTCGGGGGTGAAATAGGATCGGGTTGCTCGTATCGCGCAGAGAACACTATGACTCCGTTCCCAATAATAGGACGATACAATCATTACCTTCCCTTCTCCTCCCTCCCTCTCTCTCTCTCTCTCTCTCTCTATCTCTCCCTCTCTCTTTTGCGTGTGTTTGGGGGAAGGGTGACGTGAATTTCCCTGGAAAACTACCCTTTGCTTGTCCCGTTATACGAGCGCCCTTCAGCGCGCGTTCGGACCGGACATGACGTTACCGTTGGAAAAGCTCTATGAATTACCTCTCATCCGCTTTTCGATCCTTCATCCCTCGCGGCTCGGAATTGGGAAACGGTCATATCTGTTGAAAAACGTTGAACTTTTACGGCACACTCGCGATTAACCGCGTGACGAATATGACGCGCACAGAGGATTATTTCATATTTCAATAGTTTGGATATTTTAAACGGCGAGATGTGACATTTCATGTTTTTTATAAACGTTCGAACACAAATGTGTGGACAAGGAATTAAATATATTTCGCAAATATATATATATATATATATATATATATATATATATATATGTATAAAATATATATTTATATTTATATTAAAAATATGCTTTTGAACAGTGCTGCAGATTTTTCGTCTATAAAGCGCCTCATGCGCCAATTATTCCGTTTGTGTTCGGTGTAAGTTAATTACCAGGCCAGTTATTAACGTGCTTCCGCGGAGCGTGTGTCGCGTTTTCTATCCGCAAAATTTGACCGCGGCGCACCCGCAGAATCAGCATTTCCAAATCCGGCAACATTAACTTCGTCGCGATAACGCGATAATGTGACGCGATGGCACTTGAAAATGACGATGTTACGTCGATACCGTAATGAATGATTAGCGGCGGTCAGAACAATCGATCGATTAATTCACGGAAAATACGATCGTTCCGCGAAAGCTCCCGAAACGCAATCGTTCCGACGTGCATTTGATAAGCGATCGATATCGTTCGAGTTCGTTTCGGAATGATTCGAAATTAATCGTGTTATTGTCCGACATTTGAAATTACCGAGTCGATTTTTGCTAATCTGTTAGCGAAACGAATATAAGCTTCTAGGAGGGAAACGGGGAGCGGAGTGGCCATCAATGGAAATTTATTTAAACGTCGCCCTCTAATTGGTGTCTACCTTATATCAAGCAATGTCTTCGTCTCTCTCGTGACATATAACGAGGCCTGAATATAACGAATCCATTTTCGCGCCGTTATGTTACGTTACGTAATCGTGACTATTTCGAATTTAATAACGCGCCTCCGTAGACGAGTGCTCGTTGAATTAATTGCGTTAATTGATCGTTGCGGTATACCACGCTCGTGCCGTTCCGCACCACTTTCTTGCTCGTTCTCTCCTAGTCGAAGCGAGATCTCGATCGGAAAAATATCGCTCTAAATACATCTTTCAGTCGAATCGATTTGATATAATGTTGAATATTTGATCAAGAATATTAGATATTATTGATAATAATTAATTAGATATTAATGGACTTGGAGAAGCACGACTACAATTAAGAATTTTATAATAAATTCCTAATCTCTCTATAATCTTTATATCTTGCAATCTTTCTACTTATCAAAAATAGAATGCCGGTCTTCTTTATCTTTTTTGAAAAGATGCGTAGATCATTTGCGTAGATCCGATTATCTTTGAGGAAGCAGTGGAATTGCGAGAGAGAGAAAGAGAGAGACATCGCTCTCTTTCGTCGACATATCTTCTTTTCTCGCTTAGACGCTTGTACATTGTCCTCGACGTGGTTGTGGCTGGCATGTCGCGCAAAAAGTAGGGCAAAACCAGTCCGCACGACGGGGCCGACTTGTGTAACGACGTTCCCCTGCGCGAGCCAAGTCTCGCGCTCTCAAGGATAGGACATTTATTACGACGACTACCGACGACACCAACAACAACTTTCTCTGACAGGATAAATAACGAGACAACCGACAAAATATTTTAGCCGAGAGGTACGGTTGAGTTACGTGTCCCTAAGCCTTACGTGGCTTAGGAGACGCGATCGGTTCCCCTCTTCGTTTCTCACTTCGTCGCGACAGTGAGCTACCATCGTGGATTTGTTGGGTAATCCGCGGGGTCAAATATTAATGATTCGACTCGTTTATCTCGAGGCCGAGACCTCGTAACGACGGAAGTCCGCGGATATTATCGAGAATTTTATCTTGACCTATCTTAATGATAAATAGTGTATAATGGTGAATGTTACGAGTTGTTATTAAAAATATTTATTTTGTTGTTTTCTCTCTCTCTCTCGCTTTGATTTTTAGATTGCATTAGAAAAATAAAGATTGACAATCAGTTTGGTAAACAGAATAAAATGTCGACGTGCGTGGAAACTCGCATCTCCCGAAATGTTTAAACTCATAATGTTGATGATCCTTACTTTGGTCTTCAACTTCCGTTTCTAGTGGCCATTTTCACACAGGCGGCTTTATTAGACAGTAATGCTCTCACATGTTCTTAATTGGAACAAAGTTTGGAACGCCGACGTTAATACACTTATTTGTTTGTCGATAGTCCTGGCGCTGGGCCTCGTATGTAATTTTATAACTTCCCTCTAATGTCACATTAACGACGAAGCGAGAAATTATAAATTTCGGCATCAAAGCGAGCGCTGTTACTACCTAACGAGGCAACGGAGATTTCATTACACCGGGGCGCGAAGGGCTCACCCGGCGTAATCGGATTCGGCCGGAGGAATTGGGGCATAATTTTCGGAAATACCCGTGACCGCATCTGCTTTATCAGTTCGATATTTCGCAATTTAATGGATTACATAATTCATGAAGGCTTATACCGCTATAATGGGTCACTTTCGAGTCTTCCTCTTAAATGTCTCCCTAAATATATTACCTCTAATTTCACGATCGGAAATAAATACTGATATTTATTAAAAATGAAACAAACAAGGATATACTTAACATATATATATTCTACTATTTGACAGTTTTTTTTTACAAACTCCACACATTCGAAGATTTACGAGATTATAAATTCCTCGAAACTCGCGAGGCCGTTAGACTGTCCAGCGGTGCTAAGGAATCATTCGGCGTAAAATAAGCGGCAGTTAGTATTATGAGAATTGCTTCTTCGACTTTTGTAAAGCGCGTAACTGCGGCAGGTCGCAGGAGAGGCGTTTGAAATCGCCGAGTCTCCGGGGCCAACCGCGCCATCCCACCATGAATTCATTCGCACCCTCATGAAATTCAAAGCAGTCGTTACGCTCCTGGCACAACGACAACGACGAGTGCGACAGGGAGAAGGACGAAGAGGACGAGGATGGGGCGCGGATGTATAGTATAGTATAGTGTGTATGTACGTCGTGGTTGCCTATAGCCTGCATCACTCTTCGTACGCACGCGCTATATTCGATGTTTTATTTATAATTTGTTTATCTCATCATCTGCTTGGACCCGCCGACTTGTGTATGTAACGGTGTCTACACGATCCCGCCGAGTCTGTCAGTGATTCTCGAGCATCCGTCGAAAACATGAATAGTCAAACATATATCTTCCTTTCTCTCTTCTCGTTATACCTACCTACCTACCTACCTACCTACCTACCTACCTTGCCGAAAACTTTTTCCGCAAGCGAGTTACAGCCAATCGGAATGAACGGATGGGGAAAATAAACTTCTGCGAGCGAGGCTTCTCGTCTCGAGATGACGAGTGTGCGCCGGAAGTCGTAATGTATATTGGACACGAGAAAGCGCCGGCGACGTAATGTCATACGTTGAGATGCAAAAATTGCGTATTTTAAAACTCGCGACACAGTGTCACCAAGCAGCGCAAATAGTAAATAACGAGGATTAATAATTCAATTTTTTTTTTCCCTCTTACATTTTCAACAGCGCGATCAACAACGAGTAAAATATCGAACGCTGTGGGATATACGTTGTGGGATAAAAAAATCGCGTGACACCCGGATGGATTGGAAATCAGTTAAACGTTCGAGAAGACCATTCAGTTAATCCTTCGCGAAATATATATTGTACGTTGCATTGATAGATGCTAACGAGCCTTGATATTCGGTCGATTTAAAAGTTAACGCTCAACATATAATTATTAAATTTTCAAGCAAATTAATGAACATTAATTGCTGGGAGAATTAATATTCGAACGTCAAAGCGCTTAGATAGATTTAATAGAGAAAGAGAGAGAAAGGTTTCATGAGAAATGATGTCGATAAGGCGTTAAGTGGTGCATAACAAATCGCGTATCAGATATGAATGTGCTATTCCGCCGGAAGTATTCGAATGACACGGTCTGACATTCTCTCTCACTTAAACGTGCAATGACGTAATGAAATTCGAGGACATGCCTTATAGTTTCAGTCTGTCAATTAGAATGCAGAAATTATAAACAACTTGCATAATGAATTTAGCAATTCGAAGAGTAGAGATAATTTGCATTATCGAAGCAGAGAATTTATTTCGATTCGCGTGGATTTATGTTAATTAAATATCTTTTTACATAATTTAACGAGTATCATTAAATTCTGTTAACACCCTGTTTATAATGTAAAAAAGCTTTAATATTTATAAGGATATATACATTGTCGCGTTCAAATATTTATTTATCCAAAAATCTCTCGCTTAAATACATAATCAAAATAAATGCATTGATGTAATTCAACGGAATGTGATGCTGATATTTGAATTCGCCAATAATCCGTTTCGTGAACCGTGGTACGATATTGATAGATCGAAGCATTCGTTGGGTGTTCTATGTTGAATGCGCTCCCGAGACTGATGCATTCGATCTCGAAAAGTTCAAATGGATGAATAGCTACTGAGGTCAAGCGAAGGGTCGCGAAATCGCTCTCGTGTAAGTACGCGAGTCTAAGGAGGTCGAGTGCTAGCTCTCCAGGTTCCAGCTTCTGTGATTCCTTGCGGGTCCCCCTTCCTTTTCCCCCCTCCCGTTGGAGGTAAGTCAGTGCTGCTCCATTCTGCTTCCGTGACCTCCTCCAAGATGCATTTCTTCTTTTCCATCTTAATAATTGAGATGTAAGATATCGTAAGTGGATCTTTTGAGGTAGCTGATGTAGTAAAAACCGTCCGTAGAGTGGGAAATTAGTTTAATTTTGTTTACAAACCGACGGATAAATTTAATAATAATTTTTGATTGTTTTATTTGCCTATGAATGGTATGTAACTCGGTCGAATAAAACTGTTGATTTAAACTTTTGATCAGATTGTTTTTAAACTAATGGATAAACGCAAAATTCTGTACTCGTATGTTTGAGATGAAGGTAAAAATAAAATATGGGATAAAATCGAGTTTAGCTCTAAATGAAACGTAATAAAAATTTTCCATTTGTAAATTAATCTTATCTTTATTACGCTGCATAACTGATATCCAAAAGATTAGTTTATATGTAA
>JBCEZX010000045.1:2769592-2799045 GCA_039654345.1 Cataglyphis cursor | reverse complement strand
AAAAATATTTAAGAAAACAGACACTCTTGTAAGAGAGAAAAAGAAATCGCTAAGATCGCGTGGTCAATCGAGATTTGCAAATGTCATCGTGACGTTTGTTTGAAATGGTCACACAATCGATTGTACAGACATTGTATATCTATATAGATACAATATATAGGTACAATATAACGCAAGAGCTTACGATGTATGACGTTATATCACATAAAAATTTATTAACAACATTGAAATAATAAATCATTTCGTGTATATCGACAATACGTATGTAGAGAGTGACGCGCGGATGGTTCGCACGTTTTATTTTTATTTTATTTTTTTCAAATGTTTGATTAATTGAACAATAGAGATTATAACTCAACGATATCGATATCGATACATGCGTCGCATGCGACTCGCATAAATACATACATGCCGGGTCTGTCGTTTACATCAAAATCGCGTTAATCGAATTTTACTTTCCCGCAGATATTACGGATTACAGGCAGGGATATTCTAATCGAGAAATTCAATTAGCATTTCCGCGTGTGTATCAAATCGCGTTACGGTAACTGCCAACTTGCGTAATGCGATTTACTCTCTCTCTATTTTGTCGATCGCGCATAATTACGCCCTATGTGAATCGGGTTCGCGTGCTGACGATGTGATTTCTTTCCCAAGACTAATCTCCTTCGTATGAAATATACGCGAAATATACACAGCTGTTTCACAACTTCATTCCTTAGCGAAGAACATTGCGCTTCTCGCAAAACTTGGACTTTATACACCGTCGTGTAAAGTCATTCTTTTATTCATAAAACTAATAATTGTCTGAAAGGAAAGAATTTTTCGAACGAGAAATCCTTGCTCTTCTGTTATTTAGACAGTGGCTTATTTTTTTACGACAAAAAAAAGAATTATAATAATTTCATAAATGAAGATCAGAACGTTCGCGTTCGCGGAAGTCAATCTGCATTTCGGGCATAAATATCCGGGATTTGCGCGCGTTGGTTACGCTATTTGCATGACCCCGAAATTGATGTAATGAAAACCTTTCCGGTCGCACGTAATGGTATACCTGATAACAGGCGTTATCGAACAGAGGAAAAAAAATAATGTTTCCCTGGAAGGCAAATGCGCTCTCATAACTTGTCCATATGATGTATCGCGCTCGCTATATCACAAGTTTTATATAACACACGAGATAATACACGCGTACATATAAAGTGCGTATAATGATTTATACAAAAATTTACTTTCCGAGCTTTTTAATTTTATATTCTCGCTCCTCGTGAAAATGTCGAAAGTTTCTATTTGAAATGGTAATTATTTTTTCACGTTACATTATAAGCTTCTATTACTCTCTCTCTCTCTCTCTCTTTCTTTTCTTTTTGATTCTAACATTTCTATTTACGCGCTAGATTTCTCGTGAATTATTAAACGGACGATAACATATACGGATGAGAGATGGTTGATACATATTCAGCAAGATTATTTCCGTAAGTGAGTTCAAGACTGTTCTTCTCCTTATATCCATGAATTTTATATATTTATAATGCAAGACGGATAAATATTTATTCAACCACAGCCCCTCGTGATAGCATGCCGTTCGAGAAACTGCAGGTGTTTAAATTATTTCAAAGATAGAACCTATGAATTTATCGACTGCCCACAGTTCTCTTGCGCGATGGAACGCAATTTCTCGCGATCTCGTCACTTTTCCTTTTTCCGCTCGACCGAATGCATTCGCGACTTTTCAGTCGCCAAACGCAACGTGTTGAAGAAGCTCGACACTTTGTGGAAAAACGGGTTACGCTCCCCTTCTTCTGCAGTCGTCCATAAATAGAGATGAAAATAGAAAAAAAAAAAAATTTTTTTTTTTCACGGAAGAAAAATCCGGTAGCGATTCGCGCAGCAGATTCGTCTCTCGGTAATTAGTCGTCCGGTCAAACTTGACGTTGCGGAAGAAACGGGAGCTCTCTCTCTCTCTCGCTCTCTCTAAAGAATTCTCATTTATTGACGCCAAGTCGGAACAAACCAGGAAGAATTTCATCTGCGCTAAATCAGCTTAACGATGTCTATAATTAGCTCCTTTATGAGAACTAATTTGAATTCAGCAATTAATGGCGAAATTGCTTTCGGTTCCGGATGTACTTCAATGTATGTATTTTAAGTAAACAAGCGTGAATAGGATTTATCTCGATATTCCATTGTTTCAAGGATTTAATTGTTTACGTATAGGATATGCAAATAAGTGCATTATTAATTAAACCAACTATACTATATGTCAATGAATATTTAGAGATAATTATATGAAGACAAAAAAAATATAAAAATATTGAATAATTTACAGCAACTAATTTACGTGAATGCAAAATATCTGTATCCCAAAATTTTAAATTTCTCTAAAACGGGAGGGAGAGAGAGAGAGTTCCTTAGTTTAAATCATTTTTTTTTTTCGTTCGAACGTACAATCCAATGAAGAGCGAGGAAAATATTGATTTAGGGAAGATATGTTGTTTAACGAGCGCGTAAAAATCTCTCGTTCGAACGGTAAACATTTCCCTCATTGCACATCGAAATTGTTCTTTCTTACGTTGTCGCAGATCGAACCGCTTACGGCGCAGCAGCGCGGAAAATAGACTACGTCCGATTCGCGATCGTTCTTTCGGCATTCACGATTTGCCCGCGACCTCTCTCGCAGAAAGAATCAGTAAAACGGTCACGAGCACAGGCGCGCATAGATACGGTTTTTTTGACTTTTTTTTTTTTCCGCCTGATTTTCCGCGCGACACACGCTCGCGCGTTCGTGAAATGTTGGAAAAAAAATATCATATTCTCTCGACGCGTGTTCGCGAGTTGAGATGATATCTTATTGTTAGCTATTTCGGTTGCGTGCACAGTAATTTCCTCTCCGTTTGTCGCGTGAAATATATACGCCACCGAGGCAATACACGGCTGAGCATACGCTGACAGCCTTTTTATAACGAGTACGTTCGTGAGAGACGCTGGAAGATATAAGTGGAAATATGACGTTTGAGAGAGATAACATTCTAGCTTTGTGTGATGTTGGCCGAAACACCAGCTGGAAATTTTAATAGAGTCGACTAGCAACGACATATAAAGAGAAAAGGAGAGAAAGAGAGAGAGAGAGTATGGGATAAAAAAGAAGCGGAATTTTCTCTCTTGGACTCTGATTACTTTTATTAATCTGTGAAGGCCGGGAAATAGATGCACTTATCGAAATTGCAAGCCAAATCATGGGTGCTGTTACTGTATGTTTATATCGTTGTTTACTTCAATATAATTAATATTTGTAATTAGATATATATTACTTGTGTCTCTTAAAAAAATTTTAGACAAATTAGATATTACTATAATGTACAGTTTTTTTTTTTAAATTTTGCGTTGATTTGTTAATGAACAATTTTTTATTTTTTCTTGGAAAGAATTAAAAATTAATGATTTATTATATTTTAATGAAAACGTCAGAATTGTATTTATTATTTATTTTAATTACATATCAAATCTTTCTCTCTCCGCTTTTGTTATATTTACTCTTCTCAAACAGAGTTAACCCAGATGTGATAATAGATTTTTATATTATTTGTAATTGCATTTTAATGTTTGTATTATGTTATATTTGTATTAGTGTATTTATATTTTATAATCTATTAATCATATATTACATATTATCCATGGCGATCTAAATAATAGGTAATTCTCATAATATCGTGCCCCTATATTAATTATTAAATTATTACTAACTAACATCCAATATTAAACACTACGCTATTGAGTTGGTAAATAAAAATGAGGTTTGTATAGTGTGTATATACCTCCACTTACAATAACGATCTCCGATAATATGTTATTATATTTCGTGCATAATGACGGGAACGATAACGGGACGGGACATTCACCGAATAATTCCGATATCGAGCGGTCGCGAGAGCAAAAAGCGTGCGCGTTGCGAGGAAAAACGCGATGACGGGGAACGAGGGGGACAGCACGTCTAATTTATGTGTCGCAATGCGAACGTTTCTCGGCTTGTTGCTTCCATCGGAAAGAGGAGCGAGGGGGCAGAGTGAGATAGAGAGAGAGAGAGAGAGGGGAGAAAGAAAGGAAGGATATACTTGGCTCTCCTGGGTTTCTGAATCCGGTATCCGCGATAATCCGCGAGTCCGATAATTCCAGCGTGTAGTTCCGGCTGGTAGTTTCTTCCTCTTGCGAGCTTTTTCACAGCTCCTTCCACTTCCTCTTCCCTTCGTTGTTCTCTTTTCCGCGACTGTATTCGAACGGGATCCGGAGGCGCGCGATTGCCAGGTGAAAACGATTTCGCCTCGGCAAAAACGATTCGCTCTTTCGTAAGCGCCTGCATATACGCACCTGCTGAAAGGTACGCGGCGCACTCGCGCGGGCGAGACGAGCGGAGCGGACTGACAGTTCGCACGCGAACTGTCACTCTCGCGCTGCTATGCATATCCCTCATCGTATCTCTCTCTTCGCGATTTTTCCTATAGACGGCGATTGATTTCTACGATTGGAACCGTGGAACGCGTTTACTGTAGATAATGCGCACAATTCCCGATGTACTTCGTGCTTGGCTACAAGGCGCAAGGTCCGGAAGAAACATCTTAACGCCTCAACGCTATTCTTTCACCACGGTTTGTTTTGCCGCGAGTCGTGCCACTTATTATTCCCGTTTCTCCGATACGTATCTTTTATACGATTCGCACCTTCCCTCGGCGCTCCTTCGCAGCCGGACACGCGGTTTACTTATCGTTTTAGACTGTGTTACGCTACAACCGTAACGCGGGTTTGTCGGTCAAGGATCCCGCGATTTATCGCCGCGCGAAGAAGGTATATACCTGCTGTTTCACGTATACTACGCTGCACTACTTTCTATTAATTTTTTCCCGGATACTCCGCTTACAATGCATTCCCCGATAGTTTCACTTTGAATGTGTGGATGTAGGATTGGAACTCGCAAAGTCTTTCGCTTTTCAAATTTGATTCCAAATTTCATTTATTCAATTCCACCAAAATATCTCCTAACATGTCTCCGTATATATTTTATCTCGTGCTGTGCGTAAATCATCAACATATACGTTAGAAATGAGCCGCAAGTGAGACAGAGGTTTGCAATTTGTATTCATCTAGGAAGTTAGGAAACACAAGCCTAGCATGTAACACGTGCGTTAGTGAGCGGAACGTAATTATATATATATCGAGGCAACTTAAATATTATTTATAAGGCGTGAATAAATAATGTGAATCCGCATCGGCGGGATAATAGTATATTTATAACGCTACCGCAATAACGTATCCGCGTTATCCTTCGATCGCATACGTGGAATATATAACGGATACAATTTACTGGAATTATATTAATCGGACTTAAATTAGAGTGAGACAGAGAGAGAGAGAGAAAGAAAGAGTGAGAATTTGAGATCCAATATTTTTTGCGTCGAATATTTTAAACATTTTTTGTATACAAAAAGACTGCTAAGTAAGCCGAATACTTGGAATTAAGTCGCGGATAATGCAAATAATTTTGCGGATGTCATCCCGACGACGTGCAATGGTTACATCATTTACAATTCCTCGTGAATATTCGGATGCGAGTTATTGGATATAGCATGCGGAAGATAGATGCACACCAGCGCGGTGGATATTAAAATGGCGGGAATATTTTATATATTCAAGATCCGATATCTAATTATTAAAATGAAGCGAGGAGCGAGGGGAAAAGCGGGCTCTCCCTTTCGCATCGGTACCGAATGGTTGGGAGCAATCTATATATATTTTTTTTTCAGACCATATTTAGCGCGTTCCGGCGCGCCCGTCGCAGATGCAGAGTGATGCGCGTTCATTCCGCTCGGCCTACCATTTTATTTTGCCAGGCCGTGCAGGCAACCGTGTTTGATCGGCGAAAAATGCGGGGGAGAAGTCGCGCCTCTATCCGGGGGAGGCGGGAGGAGGAAACACGGGCGATCTAGCTGCCTGTTATTGCCGTGAAAAATTGCAAACTTGGGGAGAGGACGTTTGCCGACGCTGGAGGAGGAGGAGGAGGAGGAGGAGGAGGAGGAGGAGGAGGGGAGGGGGGGCGGGTGGTATCTCTCTCGCAGATATATATACGTGGAGAGCCTATACGTATTTATTACGCCACGTGGTACGCGATGCGCGCGTGAATCATGAATATATCACTGGCGAGTCGCGTTAGAGCTTCTCTAACGTGTACGAGCGCGGATAAACAATTCACGAGCACTTTATTCCGAACCCCGAATTAAAATACGAGAAACGAGAAGCTCGTCTCCTTCGTCCTCCTCTCTTTCATCGAAAAAAACCTCTCGCCACCGTCTCTTTCGATCTCCCGATCCAATGATTGAATTATTAATTCCCTTCCCCTTACCTTGCCGGAGAAATGTATAAACAAAAATGCACGTCGAGTGTGCGCGCGTTCGCGCACGGACGATCGCGTCGTCCGGTACGAATTATCCCGAGATGCAAAGAGCGTATAAAATTCGTTGAGCCGTTTAAATCACATTATGCCGTTCTCCGCATCGCTATGCAATCGCGCGAGCTATCCGTCCTCCATCCTTCTCTCTCTCTTTCTCTCTCTCTCTCTCTCCCTCAGCTTGCCAACAAATTTTGCCACCTTCGAGGATTTATATCTCCCGACGGCTGGGACAGGAACGTATGGAATAATGGAACGTAGCGCGTCGCCGATGTAATGACACGATGATCGAGGGGGTGGTTTTCCGAGGGCGGAGGGAGGGGTGGGGTGCGGTAATTAAATTAATGACGTAATAATCACGCGCTTCGCGACCGAATAAATAACGGTCTATATTAATATCGCATCTGAACGGGATGTGTGCGGTTCGTAGGAACGATCATGCGCATCGAATCGCATTTTGCGCATGCGAGAGCGTCGCGTCGGCACCCTGTAAACGACAAATAACAATTGCCACCGTCGGATGACGACGACTCGTGATAACTGTATTTGGCCGTGGTAAACATGTAAACGCCACTGCCGAGAGGTTTACAGTATTTTTCCGTTTTGCCCCCGAAACGGAGGTGAAATACGTAGCGTAGGAGGACGTCAATCATCCCCCTTGAATTGTCGATCCCCCCCCCCCCTCGAACGCACACGCGCGTTTATACGAATCGTGGTATTCCCAATTATTTTTTAATTATCGTTGTAATAGCTCGTTAAATTTCCGCGAGCACAATTCGTGAAAATACTATATTTACCGTTACCGTTGCTACAGCGATACCGATTACGCGCGGAAATATTTTTCCCGGCTCTTTTCATTAATTCATTATTCCCGCTTATGTAGTTTATAGTATAAAATGTTGTGAAATGTTCTACAGAGTGATTATTTCATTTGTTAATGTTACGAATACATTTATTCATACGTACTTTTTCATCCGGGACTCCTATTACATTTTTTATTGGGACAGAGAACGCGCATAATATTTTTCCCCGTCGTTTTACAAAATGTTGAATAAACGGTGTGTGAAAAACGTTCGTTTTTTTCTGATGAATTTTTAGAATCTAGATACCCGTGCATACCAAACTGTATTTTATGCGGGCCCGCATAAATCATCACGCGCGCCGACTATTATTCAATCTATTATGCGATCGGTGTTTCGTCTCGATCTCGCTAATCCGTCTCTTTCATCCATCTCGGGAGATCTCGAGAATGATAATAGGCGCTTATTTTTCAGATTGTTACAAGCGTACCTCCATCATTCTCCGCGCGTCGACGGAATAATAAACTTTTATCTTGATTCGACGCGCGAGATTCCTCCCCCCTTCCTCCCCCCCCCCCGCCATCCGTTTTGACCCCACCATCGCCTCGTGTGTATAATTTAATATTTTTAGCTCCGAAAGGTGCGCTGAAACACAAGTCTATCCAATTATTTCAATTACTCTTACGTGTTGCGTCGCCGTTGTACGATATATTCGTATCACAACGCTGCTCGCTTTATCGCTCGACGGCGTTCCGCTTAAGCCCTAATGATAATGACAAAACCCATTTTCTTTCGTTTTCAGTCGACTCAACCCTTTTGACGCGCTCGCCTCGATTTCTGCTTGGAGCCATTACGTTATAATTATTTTATTTCGCGAATTTCTTTCTTCCGACCGGGCATTGACGGAATAATTAATAAGCATCATCGCTAATTACTCAACGACTCGGGATATTATTAATACTTTCTCCTCACCTCCGCGCGAGTAATACACCCCCGGCAACACCCGACGTGGTGACGATTAATCATTCCGCACACAGGTACGTTTCCACACATTTATTTCTCCGTCTGCGTGTCTCTTTATTAGACGGCGCATTTAGTCGAAAGAACAGAGAGAAACTTTGTATATCGTATCCGTAGTGTCGCATCTCTAATTAGAGACAGGGATCATAATAATACCTACGAGAAATGAAGAGACTTTGTACGCTCGTTATATCTTTACGTCCGCGTTTTTCTTGTGCCCAAATATATATATATATATATATATATATATATATTTTTTTTTTTTTTTTTGCTTACAATGCCGACTAAAATGCACAGGAAATCGATATCGCGAACGAAGCACTCACGGTCATCCACAGTCGCGCAACCAGATCACCCCCTTTTCTTCCTCCCCTCCCCTCCTACTCCCTCCCGCCTCCTCACCCGTTCGAGAGTCACTGAAAAATTCCATCTTCCCGCGCGGATATCCCGGGTGTCCTATACCCGGGAATAATCACCCCAAAAGGGCGGCAAAGAAAATTAGTTTCGATCGCTCGATCCCGCGAGTTCCCGCGTATCGTGTCTGCCTTCCCGATCGGCGAGTTTCCGGGTCCGGGATTTACGCGACCCGGACTTTTTTTATCACAAGCGCGTACTAAAATATTCAATTATGTGCTCCCTTTTTTTCTCTCTCTTCCTCCTTCTCTTCCTTTACGAGGAGACTCAATGGCGGTTCGCCGACCCGAATGTAAAATGTCAAAAGTCGCGACGAATATCTCGCTATGTCGGGCGAATTATGTACTATTTGTTCGACGTTCTCTGGCGGGATAACTTGGTGAGTCTTCGAGTTTATACATTGTTGCTCTTTTATAAAGTGAAACATCCGATTTGAGAATTATTAATTGCGTAGAAAATTAGTGGAATGAATAAAAATAGTAAAGTACTGTTATTAAAAAATTTACTCGAGAAGTTATAAATATATTGCACACTATAAATATAATTATGCTGTAGATAATTTTACTACATAGAGTATTCTAAAATTATCATATCTTTTTAACGGTAGACTCTCTGATTAATTTAAAGTCGAATTTCCTTAGCGAAAATGTCAAGGGAAAAGATAATTTATTGCAAGTTTCCAATTTTTTCCATCATATATTTTTGTAATTAAGTCTCATATTAAAATTCTATTAAAGTGAACTCTACTTGAAATTGACTGAAGAATGTAGTTTCGTTAACCTTCAATCTTTACAAAGTTTAACTCGCAGAAAGCAATTCTTTTTTATTTTTTTTACTTGTAACTCGATGAGAAAAAATTGTCACTGAACTGACTAGAAGATCGGCCAGCGAAAGGACACTCGATAGATTCGAGAGATTTTTTATAATTTATCGATGTAGTTAATTTTTCACGTCCGATATCAGTCATTTCTTTATTCTTCTGGTAAATTGCGTATATTCTTGGTAAAATAATATTTTATTAAGTATACAGCGATATTACATATGACAGATATATCGCATGTCGATTGAAATGTTCCGTGATAGTACGTGAGTAAATTGGTTTATATTGTTGTCGAAGTTCCATTCGCTATATTGAGAGCATCGCAACTAGTACGAATAACTATTTTATTCACCATTGTTCTCGAGTTATTAATACTCCATTATATTGGATTACACGTCCCGTGCGGTATTTTCTTTCTCCATTCGCGTTTCCCGTTTTTACAATTTTTTTTTTTTTTTTTTTTTCATTATTTAAAAAATAGGTTACGAACGGCATTTCAACACGGTCGCATACAGTCATCGCTATCATTGCGAAGGTTACACATTATATTTTATTATTTCCACCTTACGGTTCGTCGACTTGCGCGCGTAATAACAATATTTATGTACCGCCTGGCTTCCGCCGAATTACCTTCGTTTGTTTACCAAATTTGGCAGCTTATCGCTAGAAAACAACGATTTAAGTAACGATTGGCCACAATCGCAAAAACGTGTTTGTTATTTACATTCTCACGCAATAACACGCCTACCCGTACTTCAATAATAAGGCTAATGTGATTATTATCTTGCTCTTAAATCGACACTCAAACCGGTTACTCGTGGTACGCAAGGTGCTCACAAGGATACAATCCAATTATGTCGATCAATTTCACTCATTCATTAGAAAATCACTGACCGTTAGTTTCTTCAACTCTTCCTCTCGGTACAGTAAGTACCCATTAGATTCTCATGTTTAATTAAACGTTCTCCGCATAATCGTTTTTGCAGTTTTACGAGCAATAATTTCCAAACGATAGTTTTAAAATAAAAGATTTATCTACTCTGTGCATAATTTCAATATACATATGCTAAATTATTAAGTATATATCATTAAGTATATATCATTAAGTAATCTTTTCTATTTTTCGAAAAAAAAATTTGAGAAAAAATGGATGAATATATTTTAGGAAGTTTTTGAATTAAATTAGGAAATTTTTCTACAATTATTTTTATCGTGATTTAACTTCGATTTAGCAAAGTGTGAGTATCTTTGCAAAATGTCACAGAGTCTTGAATAAGTACATTGTATAATTTCCATTTTAATTGCTCTGGGATGAAAGTAGAAATCGATAAATAAAACTTTGAGTTCGTTTACTCACCGCCCACAACGATGAAGTCGTAATAGTATTCAGGCGGATCCTTTGGCTTTATACGCTCGCACGATTGGGATATACTTTCTTGAGATCGTACAAGTACATCCAAGAGCGTCATAAAGATCAAGTACTGCGATCCTGGACAGACCTGGGAAAGGCTCGGCCCGAGATAGGTCCCCGAGCAGGTTGGACCGATCGTCAGATTGTACGACATTCTGCGAACATCGAAAAGGCAATTGTCAATACAATAATCGCATTATAGGTGGATGCCTATGAAATTGCGCGTTTTCTCATCAGTCTCCTCACGCATGTTTGTTGAGAGATAATTGTCGCTATTGTTGTACCAGTTGATCACTCTTGCGTGTGACGGAATACCGTTTCTGTCACGAGTATTGCTCTCTAAACGCTATTGTTCATGGTTTATCGTCGATTTATTCTGTCAGTCGTAAAAGGCGTCAATGACGAGGACTTAACGATCGCGAATTGTGATATTCGATAAATTTTAGGAAATCAAAAACGCAATTTGACGCACACGACAATGCCACGAAGCTACGTGTCGCACGAGAACGCGCAATTCCACGACTATCGGCAAAATTATATTTAATGGCGTTCTCCCTCGCCGCATCGGTATTCGTGCAGTCTCTCCAGTTATATATTTTTTTTTTCTTTTTTTTTACCAATGGTTAATGTCCGTATCTCCAGTGCCGGCTAATCCAAGTCAGGGACGTATCGAAATTACCTCGCGTAAAAGTGTCGACTTTCCCGTACGAGGCACTTGCGAGATCTTTACCTGACTAAGACAAGCATTTGTATAATGGAAAAATACAAATCTTTCGTATTTATTATTATTATTATTTTTTTTTTTTTTGACATTTATGTTCATATATCATAAGTTTGCTGTCGCGGTGACGTTTGCAGCTGAAAAGTGCGCAGCATTTAACACAAGGAAATAAATATTAGCTTTAATTAGCGGGATGAGTTAATAGGATATTATAATTAACCAAGCGTATTAATTAATTCATCCATAATTAACACGGTTACCTTCTCGTCTCTACCATTATTAATGCGCCCGCGCGCGCACGCATTTAGCGCCCGGAGGAACAAAGTACGAGCCACAAAGAGTCGGCGCGAGCTAGCAAAGTGCAATGATTATCACAATCAATTTGCATAATTCCTCCTTCGTGGCACCGTACCGAAAATCGCGTTATTACCTTTCCCCTTCCGCCGGATGAGGATATCTCGAAAATCGTGCTCGACGTTAATTAACGCGCGCTAATTTCGAAACATCGGTATCCCTCGGGTCACGTGAATCACGCGAATGACACGAAGAATGAACGCGAAAGAGAGAAAGAAAGAGAGAGTGAGTAAGAGAGAGATCGCGTTTTTTACCATTTATAATATATACGCGCTCAAACTACATTGAACGTATATTGCCGATGCGATTTATTGCAACGAATTGTAACGCGAGATTGTGAAAAAAAAAAAAAAAATAAATAAATAAATAAAAAATAAAAAACTGGAAAGAACGCGTCCGTGCAGAAATGAAATGAAAAAAATGTCGTTAAACTTTTTGAAGCTTCTTTCGCATAAACGGAATTTCATTTTCAATCGGAAATGGGAGAATTCATTGATAACCGAATCGTACAATTTTGCGTATCACAATTTCGCGGTGTTTGTTGTCAAAGTATTATACTGACGGGATTATTAGCGCGAAAAAGTTTGAGAGTCGAAATAAAAAAATTTTGGGCAATAATACCAACATTGTATTACACTGACGTAACAGTCGACACGGCTTCCCTCGTGAAGGATTTCTTATCGATGTTGCACTCCGACAGGACGCGTGACCCCGGCAAAGACTTCGCACGTGCAGCGCGGCAGCAAAACGGGCGAAGTATAACTGTCAGACCTCTCACCGTAGAACGCCACTTTATAATTCATCTCCCACTCTGGGCTGGCTTCTATTCCCCGGCGCTTGTAGGAGTCCACCTAGATCATTGCCGATGAATCCGAATGTAAATGTTCCCTTGTCGATGATGTTCTCGCGCTAATCATCGCGGAGATAAGGAACGTGCCGCGTAATCTTTTTTTCCGAAAGCTGCCTGCATCAAGTTTTGGTATTTCCATCGACAAATGATCGATGACGATAGACTTCAAAATTAAAAAAAAAGCATAAAGATAATAAATATATAATATACAATCCTTCTTTGTTTTAGAGAAATATTGAGAAAATTAACTTTTAAATTCAGGTTTCTCAATTTTAAAAAGAATTTTTTTTTTTTTTTTTTTTTAAATTGTGACAAAAGTATTCGTAATTATCGCCTGCGGGATTAACGTTATTTCCATATTAAAGATATTAAAGATATTAAAGATATATGGGGGATATTTTGTGGGATTTTAAGATTTCCAATATTGCGACTTTTTAGTAGAAAATAAAACGGTAATAAAAGCTTTGGGCATCAAAGTTCTCGCTTATTAAGCTTTGTGTAAAAATAGCACGCGATAAAGAATATATCAAATATTGTAAACGACAAGAATAAGAAGGATAATGTAATACGTGAAAATTTATACAATTTGATGCAAAAATTTGATTGATCTATTCATAAATAAGTCATCGTCTCGTATCATAATCAAACACGTCGTTTTATCTCGTGCATATCGATTATAGTATCGTTCATCGCAACCGTTTAGTTATCTCGATGCGACGCGGTGAATTCAGCGGAACAATTCGATCTTTGTATCAGGATTATTAACGCATTGTACGCGAGATATTCGTTGCCGGTAATACGCGAAACGCGTTGGCTCGCTCGTCATAAAATATAATATGCTCGCACACAATCGCCCGAATACGATAATGACGGATGCAAAAGCGACGATGAAGGCGCTTTTAGTACGTCGATCTAACGCGAAATCGATGTTACGCTTGCACAGCTATATCATATCCGTACGGTATAGCGGTATATAAATCATAATTCTATGCGCGATCTGAGCGACAGTGTGAATAAGGAACGTCGCGTTATTTACGCATAATACACACGTCGCGTTCATTTACTCGCGAAACTACGGAGCGTGAAGCGGCCGGTGTCAGCAAAATGCGGAACGACCATTTCTTCGTACACGCAATTGCGGCACGTGTAACCATGTGCGTTACACGTGTGAATGCTGGCCCTTTAACACGCGTGCATATAAATCAAGGCTCTTTTAATTCTGCAAAGCCATTTGTGTGCAATTAAAGCAACCGCGGCCCTTCGTTTCCGATTGACATGTTACAATTCTCACAGGTCACTTCGATAAGGAATTGCGATTAATCTCTAGAATCACGCAAATAGGACGGGAGTTACTTACATTGAATATGTAATGCGCAAACTGATTGTCGCGCTAAAATTGATATAAATAAAAATCAATCAAAATAAAATCATATCATAAATAATATCAATTTTTATTTGAATATTTTTTGAGAATATTCAATAATATATTTCCATCTTTCATTTCTATTTTTTTTTTTTGTTTTGTCTACATTAGTATATCTTTATAGTCAATCTCTAATCTCAATGATTTTATTGTCAGTATAATTGCATGATGTAGCAATTATTATTGCGCATCATCAATTCTTGTTACGTGTGTCAGCGAATTATCTCTATATCTGTGAAATCCCTATCTACAGTATCGTAGAGAAATATTTACAGAGGCAAAATACTTTGTAAATGATGCTGAAACAGCTTGATTATTAAATAAGAGTTTTTATTGATGTCACACACATATACACACATATACACACGCACATAGAGTGTTGAAATATAAAGTAACATTAAAGATAAATTCGAAAAACAGATAAATTTTATATCTAAGATGTCATATTATATATGTATCAGTTTTAAACCGAGTTTCAAATTCGCGACATCCTCTGTAGCATATTTATATTTAATAGCTATGTGTCATACAAATGCATCGTCTTAATATGATGTGTATATTTAATTAGGCATTATAAAAAAAATTATTAATACTCATCGAGTTATACTTATATATAGTTATATTATAATACTTTAATTCGAAGAAGATGTCGATTTTTAGCGAAAACAAAATTTTTGCGCGCAGTCTCGATTTTGCAAACAACGACAGCGTGTTGATACACACATTATTAGAATTGTGATAAAATCTGCGCCTATAAAAATCTCGCGCGATCGCCAACGGATATCCATTACCTTAATACATTATATCAATTTGTCGAAATAACTTGATCATCGCGGACGAATTATTAGAGGCGGTATCCGGCGAAAACGTCGGCGCGAAAAGTCGCGTCGCGTGCGCGGTTAATGTCACATTATAATAATATAATTGTAGATATAAACGATAACGCGCGCGCGTTTGTCCCCCGCTGTTGATTACAATTTACACGTGCGTATCATGCGTGCCAAACGAGTACCGATGCTCTTTCCTTCGTTTGCACAGCGGGATATGGCCATTACCGAAATTAGCGTTGCCGATTCGATTATACGTGGTTATTATTATTACGTCATTCGGCGAATGAGAGCGTGCGCGATTATATACGTTTGATGCATTCGTCGAGATCAAAGGCGTGTCGGCGAATCGTCGATGTTTTCGCGATGCCTCTAATGGGAGATCAGGTGGAATTTTATGATGCTGGCTCTCGTCGTCGAAAAACACGCATTACGCGAACGACAGCGATATTGGATTTTCTTGGGAAAAATCAATAGATATCCGAATGGCGATGGTATTTTGCGGCTTGCAAAGTTAATAATCGTCATTCGCGACTGGAGAATGTTAAAAAAAATGAGACAGTTTGGAAACAATATTAAAAATTTCAAGTTTCATTAATTATTGATGTCTGTTTTTATTGCACAAAGTGAAAATCTGCTCATTTATGAAAACTGGTTTAAGGAGGAACTGGATTGCTCAGCTACATCAAAAGTTAATGAATCTAATATATTTCGAGATTCATGAATTTAAAAAGCACACTTTAGTCTTTTAAAAATATCAAATTAATAATTAATTTATGAGATAAAGTAAAGATTTGTTCTGTGAAATTGAAATTTTTATGAAATTTTATGTAGTTAAAATCGTAGTATAATCACTACACTACGTTTGATATAAGATATTTACGGTTTTTAAAAAAAATTATATTTTACAGTGCAAATCTTTATTTTAATTTACAAATTAATTATCAATTTTATATTTTAAAAGGCTAAAAGTGCTTGACTTAATGTCAAATTAAAGTCTTTTTAATATTTAGTTTATTTCTGGTCAACTAAAAATACGCAGAGAGTACAAAGCTCGATATAAATTAAGGAAGAAGCAATCTTATATACACACACAAGTATATATATATTTATATATATAAAATCATTGATTTTCCAATACATGATAATATATATATATATATGTTGTTAAACCTGATAGTATCGTAGACTTTCTGCAGGAAAGAAAGCAAAACTATTAATAGCAAAACTTGCTTGAAAAACGGCACTATCTACCTATAAACCGCAACTACAGGTAATCATGCGCGCTCTTACGATCACTACTTCCATCAGCAAAATCGCAAAATTGCATCGGGAAATCATACGCCTGTCGCAAAATTAGTCTCGCAATTTATGCACCTCGGATAGAATCGAGAAAAATCACTCCGGCTGTCCAAGGCATTCCACAGCTAGAGTTCCGCAAATCTCTTAATACGTTCCGTACCACTGAGCGTATCGATTCTCGTTGCCGATTTAGCGTAGCGAAACTCGACGGAGACACTCGCTAGATCGATTAGAGTGCTCTTTGTGGAGATTAAAATTTAACGATACTTGGGACGACACTTTCGAGGAAGGTATTCTACGCGCGGCTTCTGCGCGGTTGATCCGCATTGTTCGAACGCGCGTGCGAAAATCATACATATTTCGCGGGGAAACTTGGTACGTTGACAAACAATGGGACTTCCGGCTTTTTTTTTTTTTGCACTTTGTCGCTGGACCGACCAAGGCCTCCGATAAATTTCAGCTTGTGCACCACGGAGACGGGAGAGGGCGATGAATGTAATATCGCATCCGCATTCTCATCGCGGCAGAAGAATAAACAGACCCGCTTTCATTAACGTCGCCGTAATGCATTAAGTAGAACGGAGTTTCTCGCGTTGACGCGGTGTTTGAACAAGTCGTATGCAGAATGATAGAATGTGTGTAATTCAACGATCTCTTAGAGAAAATTCTTACTCTTGCGTATTGTCCCCGAGATATTTACGATGATTTGGTTCTCATCAGAGACATTATAATTGAGGAGAATTATCAGTTAACTATATCTTTTAAACAGAAACATTTTGTTTTCATTTTTAATACGTTTTCTTGAAGACCGAATTTGGAGAACAATTCTCTTTTTGAAGTATGTTTTACGCGCGAGATGATTTCTTGAAAGAAGGAAGAAATATTTTTTATACATCGTTGTCAGATTTTAGCGCATATTTATTTTTATAAAATAAAATAAGAAATGAAATATGTTTTTTGTGTAAATTTATTTTAATAATTCAACATATTATCAAAGAATTACTCTAAATGCGCAAGTGTTAATCTTTCGAATAAAACAGGAATGTATAAAAAACTGGATGCTTTTGCAAGGTTCAATAGCTTTATTATTATTTTCAATTTGCCTCACTACTAGGTTTCATAGACGTTTAGTCTCGTCTTCGATTTTTGCGGAACAAAGTCCAAGTTTAGCCTGACCGCTCCCACTTGATTCCCTTAGGCAACGACACGACGTGTCCGTGACGGTAATTTCCGCAACGTCTTGAACCCTTGAAACCCTCTTTTCTTTCTGGTCCGCACGAATCGCTTCTTTCTGGGAGCCACGAATTTAATCGAGCTGGACGGCCTCTCTTTAAGACGCTGTCCAAAGCAGCAGACGGCATCCCTTAGAGCTCAGACGAAAAAGCACCTACGTTTTTTTGCGAGCAATTTCAGAGTTTGCCGGGGATTGGTGCGCGCGCAAACTTCTATGTTCGTTTATCTTAATTCTGAGAACGGGCAAAATATCACTCCTTTTGTTCCGGCCTTCGTTTGTTAAGATACACGAGCATCATTTTCTCTTTCTCGTTAACGCCAGATGTCTTTTGAATGTGTTTTCCGATGACGTTTCACCGTCGTCGTTTGCGTAATCTACTTCGTTTTTCACCCATTGTCTTTTCTCCTTGCCAGCCTGATACACGAGTCAGCGTCGCGTTACGTGAAAGATGCGTTTCGCGCGAATCGAACAACTCCGAAGAAACCGCGCGAATGATTGATTATCATCTCCAGCCGGAACAAGCCGATGACGAAACTCTAGTAAAATTTCCCGCCGTAAAACCGAGAAGAATGGGCCGTGATTTTATAAAACGCGTGTTACGTGATGCTCCATCGTCGCGATGACAAAATGCATATTACACGGGCGAAATAAAAGCCCGAACCGCGGTCATCCGCGTTCGTTAAACGGACAATTGTTTATGTCGTTTAACAAGGTAAAGCGAGAAAATGAAATTCTCGAGTTCGTCGACACGTCTGCCGAATAAAGTTGAAAATAAGAGGCAGGCATTTTTATGTCATCACATTTACCTTTTTGCTCGTAACAAAAAAAAAAAAAAATCGTCTGTGATAAAAAAATTACTGCAAACTCACGGGACCGGTTTTGTCATGGAACCAAACCGGTTTTTTAATCTCGCTATTTTTTTCCGTATACATTGCGCATTGCACGAAGCGGATATCGATGGCTTATTGTCATCATTCGTCTCTGCATCTGCATCTGCCGACGATAAATATAATGATTGATAATTATTCCCGAGTTTTTGCGTTCGCGGTTAAGATTTTTGCGCATACCAACGATTATTTTATACACACTATGCACGGATTATTCGCGGCTGAAAAATTATTTCTCGCGCTCGTTTAATCACGGGCGATGTGCAATCCATTTATCAGGGCGATGACGACGCGAGGAGAAACAAAGAACGAAGGACGAGGAGGTAGGTGGCTGCTCGAGCGCCAGGTAAAACGGATGATGAGATATTAGCATGTATAAGCGATGCATATATTAACGAAGTTCTTATCCTTTCCGAGCGTTCGTTTGTTTCTCCACCCTTCTCTCCGGAGTCTAAAACTTTTCCCTCTTCCCCAGAGGGAATGTGAGTAAACACACTCCGAGGAACTTGCGACAAGAGAGCGCGAGAGGGAATTACTTGCACTGGCAAGTGCAAAGGGAGTCGTCAGAGCTGCCGAGCTACAATAATCAACAACGTGAAATGTTTCAATGCCCTACGTGTTTCCTCTAATAAAATACTGCTTTGAATCCCTTGTTTGACTCGTGTTCGTTATGATACTGGTTTTGTCTCTATTTATAATTCTGTTCTTAAGAGTCGATCACTGTATTTTAAATCAAATACTTAAAAATTGGGCAAAGTGCGTCAAACACTTGCCGTTCACCCAATATAATCAGTGTCGGTGAATGTGATATCTTTACGGATAAGAATTGAATTTTTAATTTGTAATTAAGATGCAAGTATCTTCTAAGCACAAATCCAATTAAGTAGATGAAGAATATTTTACGCGAGCGATATCGTTTAAATGATGCACAGCGGATGCCTTACGGTAAGCGCTCGTGTTCTATGCAGATTCATTAATCCAGGATGAAGTAATCGGATTGAATCTGTGAGTAGAGAACTTAATAATTACATAGATTCCGCATAGGCTTAGAGCATCATATTCACAGGATAAAGGCGTTCAACTTACAAGAGGATCCCGCGTGATTTCCCTAAATGGAGTGCCCATAATCGTGCACGATAGCTCGTTGCAAGACGTGCCAGAAATAGAACACGCAATATATTGCGCCATCATTTGCGGAAAGATTCGCTATAATTCAATAATAATTCGGCATGGAAAGTGCATCTAATTTTTTCACTATTTAACGAAATAACGTGGATGAGAAATGCTGATAGAAATTGATCAACTGACTAATTATGATATTGATATTGATTTACTTTGAGAAATAATAGAATCGCATGATCAATTAATTACTAATCAATTAATTACTCTTATATTATTAATTTATCGAGAGAAACATGAGGCCAAGAGCTTTTCTTAGAAATAACAATAATTAGAATGTGAAAGCGATTTATTTCGATGTGTCTTTTAAATATTTAATGGTCGCTATTATCAGAACTTGACTTGAATTGATTGACTTGCAAAGGTGATTTCGTTAATTACGATGAAATTTGTAGACAGAACTGCGATAACAGTAACAAAAAAAGCACGCCTTTCCATGTGACTTGTAATAGGTACGTACGTATTTCCGGATTCGATCGCTCTTTATTAACTCATCACTCATCGTGATATGGAGTGATTAATAATAGTGAACGTATATTATATGCGTCAATTAGCGTGAAACACACACGCTACCGCGTTCTAAATCATTTACTGTCATCACATATATTTTATTGCGTATATGCCATTTCTCATTAACTTCAAGATACAATTTCCTGTTACAAGAATATTCAAAAGAACAAAGTACCTTCTGCTCACGAAATCATTATCGATCATGCTTACTCTTCTGGTCTCTTTGTCTGTTGAATACACTTGTTAAGTAATTAATTAGCCACGCGATTTCACGGTAGTTTAACACCACAGAGAATACCGCAAGAATATGTCTTTCTCGTTGCGATCGAAGTACATACGGCTCGATTTTATTTATTAACGAATGTAAATCTAGTGGTCGTGGAAATAAACTAAAATCAAAACGATCCGTTAGCTAGGAGTTAACAATTACGCGTAATTATCGGCTTTGTCGCCTCGACGCCACTGACGTATTCGACAGATGTGTTATATAAGCACGCTCATTGTAGCGTTCGATTATTACTGCCAATTGCGCACAAATATTGCTTTATCATTCCAAGTTTCTTGTACATTCAATAGGCAATAGCCTTTATCATAGGTGACTTTGAAACTTTGTTGTTTAAACACACGCCATCTAATGAATTACTATCTTATCAGTCGTGTCTAAAAAATGACAAGATAAAATTTCATAAATTATTCGTCAAGTATCTCATTTACACAAATTATATGATTTATTCATACAAAGTGACCTATTTAAATTTATTTACACGTGGATTTATTTCAAATTTATAAAAATATAGTGAACCAGAAAAGTATATATGAAATATGTACAAAAATCAAATATTTTCGTGTGAGTCTGATTAGATACTGCATAAGTTTTGTTTTGGAAATTTTAAGATCAACTCGACTTTTTCTCTCTATACAATGTACAATGTATAAACATATACACATACATACACACACACACATATATACACAAATTATTTGCAAAATGTTCCCTTTTCACACAAATATATTAATAATATATTAATAATAATAAAAAATATTAATAAAATATACATATAATAAAAAATTAATTTTATACACAAATATGTTATTCATAAAATATTTGTTTGGAGGCAAAATGTTTTGCTTGGGTACAACATGAAAATACGAATATCCAATATTGATATTATAGTTATGCGTCCTTTATTCGGTTCCGCTCTTGAACGAACCAGATTTCGAATCAGAGTTCTTTTATAGGCTATAGGGCAGGCATCATGTCTAGCTCGTATTTTCCAGTCGGTACTCCATGCAACCTGCACGTTATGAGCGTTAAGGCGAGCCCGTTGTTATGGAACAGTCTGTACAAATAGCCCTTTCGTGTTTTTTTTTTTTTTTTTTTTTTTTTTTTTTTACATTCACCTCTTTCTTTTTTTTTACTCGGGACACGTTACACACGATTGCTAATATCCATCGGTTTCATACACATCGCTCGCCTTTAGTGCCCGGTCAGGAAAAATGACGGTGACGTATAAAAAAACGTATCGCGCGCAAGAGGGATCCCGTCTGATATTCGGTCATTAAATTCGGCGAAACCGTTTATTGGTTAATATACGTGCGTGACGGTGAGCGACGGCATTATCCATCAAATTCTTCTCCCATGGAAAGTTGCGAGATAATTTTCCCCCGTATTTACTGCGGCTTGCTTTACACATTTCGCACCGTTGTGATTTTTAAATATTTAATGGGGTAGCGATTATAGTCGTTAACTACCGACGTTAATTACTAACCTGCTGTGCGATGTGTGGCCGCCGTTTATTAATTTTATAGATTTTTCGTTGACGACATAAGAGAGAGAGAGAGAGAGAGAGAGAGAGAGAGAGAGAGAGAGAGAGAGAGATCTGCAGGGGAGTTTATGCGACAGGCACATGTTTATGTACATGCGAGGTGCATATCGGTGCGGGATGAAAGCGCGCGGTGATTCCCTTGGTTGAACGAAAGAGAAAAAAAAAAAAAAATGTGAAAAGAGAGCGCCTACCCTCCATCGCTTGAATACGGCAAATCCCATCTTACGTTAGGGAAGAAATAGCGACGCTACGAGAACGCGCAACCGAGAGCTACGCGATGCCGACGCGGAAATATACACGGCGTCAAAGGCTTACGAAGGGAAGCTGATGGTGGAAGGTATAGGTAGCCGGAGGAAACGACGCTGCGGAAACCGACACCGTCCTCGCTCTACGTACGTGCCCTTTTGCAGCGGCTTCTCTGAAAATTCACCGGGGGAGATTACCGGTCGACGCTGAAAGCGCAAAGCACGAAGTAAGCCAATAAAAAGGGGAGAGAATTTTCCAAGATCGCGGAAACTCTCTCTTTTTCTCTCTCTCTCTCTCTCTCTCTCTCTCTCCGTGTCTTTGTCCGCCGCGACTGTCGCGGCTGGAGTCGTCGCGAAGAATGCCGCGGAAATGACGTCAATACTCGACCGTTTCCGCGTCGACAACGGAAATTCGATCGCGTAGCTTTTCATCTCGCGGATCTTTACCTAGCATTTTAAATAATAGTTAAACTTGCGACTGAAACGAGTGTCTCCATCAAAATCTGTATAGTTTTGGTAAGAATATATTCGTTTAATAAAAAAGTGATTTGTTTCTAATTTATTTTTTGTGATAAAAAATAATTACGCGCGAGGATATAGAGGATACAGATTGATTTTGTAAGCTCTTCAAACACGCTTGACTTTTGACTAAAAAATTACACACACAATTCTTTCAGTTGGAGAAAATTTTGATGCAAGCTGTGTATATACGTGACTGTGTAAGTGCTTATCGGCAAATCATAAGTTCGATCTTTCAATTCGCATACTACGATAGGTCATCAAACTAGATCCCTCTTTCTCTCTCTTTCTCTTGGTTTCCTCCTTCGCTCATTCCGCGGTAACTCGGGAGCTTTGCTTAAGCTAAGCTTAAATAAGCAAACTGTCGCGTAGGTAGCTTCGACCAACGTTTTCCCGCCTCCTTCATCAACTTCGTCCGAGCTCTAGAACTTTTTGGCGGGTAGTCTATGCTAACTGCCGAGTTAACTTCCGCTCGCGAGCAAGGAATATTGCCGTAAGTCGTCAACGAAGAAGCCACGGATTCCCTAATAACGTCTTGACTATCCGTTAAAACCGAAGGTAAATAAGTTCTGTGAAAGAACCGTCGGGTATTGCTAACTATCCTTCAACTACTGAAAAAAAGATCTAAAGCTGTTTTGCCGAAAAAAAAAATTGCGGAAGAGTTTTTCTATTTCAAGGATAATTTATCAAGCAACTTATTTTTGATCGCATAATTTTTTTTTATGTTGTTCTCCTGAAATCGCGATATATATATATATAATTCTTTTTAATTTAATCTTTTAGAATACATATTGCCGAGATAAATTACATTTTTAATCGCGTTTCGAGCAAAGTAATACGACTACTTTAAATCGATCTCCTCAGCCGTGCTTAGAAAGTTTGTATTAAGATAAAGCACGATATACTATGTATATATAAAGTGGCACCGATTAACGCTTCCCCGCTGTCTTCATTAGCTCCATTCGCAATTAAGAACTCTGGCGGAAAGTCGGCGCCAAGTATTGGATTATATTAGCGCGTGCCGCGGTAAGATAGTGGATAAAAAGAGTATCTGACTCGCGATATTACCGAGAAGAAAAGTATGTTAAAATCAAGAAATATTATTTTTCTTTCTCATAATAAACAATTAATAAGTAATTAGTAATGTATACATATATGTAATGCGATATCGCGTAATAAATTTCATCAACATGTTATGCAGCTACTTATACAAGTTATAAACGAAGTAAGAAAATTACGACGGAGTTATAATGTTTAATAATATCTGTTGGCTGCTTTTTCTGTCGCATCATTGATTTTTTAAAGAAGACTATCATCGTCGAATTGATAGCTACAGATGTGATAAGCTAGACAGATGTCTATCAAATTATGCGTTTGTACACGATATCAATACGCGGATAAAATATTCCGCGCATTTATTAACGCTGCGCGTTATTGATGCCTTGGAATTCTTTGGCCGACAGAGAAAACTAAGAGAGAAAGAGAGAGAAACGAAGAGAGATAGAGATGGAATCGCGAAATAATCACGAACAAGCGCCGATCCAATAATACGGCGTTGCCTGAGGGAACGCGGAAAAGCTCTCGGACGACACCGTTCGGCCATCGTTGCGGGCATGTCTCCGCAAAATCGGAAGATGCGGTAAGATTTATAGGACGCGTCTTACAAGCCCATTCTTCGCGCATCAAAAAGCTGTTTCTCTTGTATTCTCCTGTAGAGTAATTCTAATGGCGCGTGTGCATTAATATGTACATAATATTTAGAAGAACATTCATTAATTCCTCGTGTGCACTTTCACAGAACGAAAAGGCTTCGCACTCGTAGATTTAAATCCGATAAAGTGTATATATGAATTTTTTTGTTTACCGCTATGTTGATTATCGACATTTTTGCATTTAAATTTCCGCCTCAAACTAGACATAAAATCTATAAAGCGCTGTTAATAAGTAAGATAAAGCACATGTTAATATCCACATGTTCATCATCTTAGAATGTAATTTCATCTCTATAGAGGAATCAGAATATTTAACTGATTCTTGATTCTATTTAATTAATTCAGAGCCTCAACAAAAGCTAAATAACGACCAATATTAATTATTGTTACCATGTGATTAATTGTAATATTGAATGAAAAATCAAAAAAAAATATTAAGAAAGCATTAGAAGAAAAAGCAAATAGGATTTTTCCACTTAGAAATGCGTCTCTAAAACATTACACTTTTGATCTCTGAATCTTTATAAATTCCCCAACCAGAATTCGTGATTCCTCTAAGAAAATTGAATAAATGCCAATTAAATCCCATAAATTTTTCCATGCAGGAACAGACGCATTACGGTACTCCTCGCATATATAAACGTCCCAAATACCGCATGCCGTATATAAATGATGCACACGGCATGCACGTCACTCAAGTGCTCGGAAGCTAGTCTAAAATATTTAAGGGCCGCATGATTATTTCGCCGATTGGACTTCGTCACGCTGGTACCGGCGCAAAAGTATAAATCGGTTTACAGCTTATTAAATCTTGTTTTATATCCGCCATCTATCTTGGTTCCTATCCTCTTTGCGCTCTCGCCGCACGCAACAATATATCCGTGCATACAATATTTATGATCGATAACGTGTTGGATTCTTCTTCGCGGCAGCCTCGTTAAGTTCAACGTTCCCAAGTATCGTCGACGGATCACGCGAATTTAACACAAATTCGATTATTCGTTACAAGTAATATGCATGTACCATATACATAACTTTCTCGTGTGCAGGACTTCGATTTTCTCGAATTCTTTTCCCATCAATTTTGAATCAATTATAACTGTGTTATAATTCTTTTTAAGCATCTTCTTATAATAGGTTCTTGATTAAAAAAATGAATTTTATAATATGGTATTACTCAGAAAAATACAATAAAGTGGAATTATATTTTCTCCTTTTTGACTACATATATATTTCTTAGATTAAATAAAATAATAGATTACCGGTAAAATAATGCTTTTCGTTTTTCCTCGACTCTTATGGGAAATAATATATCTCGGAATGAGGAGAAAAAAAAAAAAATTTAATAACGCTTGTGTTTATTTAATAAATTGGTCCATCCCCTATCATTAAGAGGCCGCGAAGCTCGTAAACACGTGACGTGGCGATCAACTAGATGCGATATAAAAAAAAAAAAAATCGAAAACAGGGATTCTCCATTAACGGGGAAACACAACCTCCAGCGATTTCGCGAAAAGTCAAGAAGAATGTGTACGCGCGCGTGTGACGTATATCGAAACAGCTTGAGGGTTAAGCGGAACAACATAACCGGGGACTTTCCAGAAACAATATTATCTTTGCGGTCCTTGTCGAGCTTAGTGACTTCGATCCCGGGTTTAAGAACCGAGAGCGCGCACCGACGAGCCTCGTCCTCCGATGTTTTCATCCGTAATATTTGGACTACTTCGGGACTCTCCGGATTGTCCCTTAGTTCTTAGGAGACCGATAAAAATACGGACTCCACACTCCCGTATATGCAACGGTTACACGAACGCTTCAACGTCTGCTCTATCCTTTGAAGCTATTGTTGTGAGCTGAAAGATGTTGCTTTAATGGAACTGTTTTGCTCCAGTTATGTGCCATGTTTCCTATATAAAGCAGCGTTATTATATACGCGAAATAAAATAAGGTAGATTAATTACACTTTAATTTAATTGATAATAACATTGATTACAATTTCCGAATGTTGGAAATAGAAGCTCGATTTGAACACATGTTACCTTTTTTTTTCTATTGTTTAAAATGGTGATCTATATAATAATTAACGTGATCGTAAGCACAAACAGTTGAAGTTACCTATTAACCTATCGGAGCCGCAATGATCGAATGGAAGTTTTGCCGGTTATACCGCACGGGTTTCGATTAGGAGGCGATTAAACCTAATCGCGAAACTCGAAACGCGGCTCGCGGGTGCTCGTTGCGATTTAAAGCTCCTTTAATGACGAAAGAGGAGAAATTACGCGCTCTCTATACATCCCGCTGATGTGGGTTAACGAGCGCGAGAGGCGCGAGGTATCGCGCTTCGGATCTGAAAAGTACGAAAGAGCAATTCGAGGGTAAAAGTTATGGGCTCTGCGGGGTAGGATCTCTTTCCCGGGCGTGGATTTCCAGGATCAACGATGCGCCGTCCGTCGTACTCCTGGACTTACACAGATCCGGCCGAAGCTTTCCAGAGACGAAGATCGCGTTGTAAAAAAAAGTCTTTCAACTGCTATCTCTCTTTAGGAAGATCGTGTCGTCTCGATAACACAATGGGTTGTCGCCCAATCGCGGTAACAATTCGCGACAAAAATTTCAAGGATTTGTTCTCGGGAGTGTCCAAAAACGCGCGAATCGCGGAAAACAGCTGTTTAATATTAACGTTGTTAAGAAAGCATAGTAAATAGCTAGAATAGCTCCATGAAGAATTTCAATAAATATCAAAACGATAAAAAGAAAAATAAAAGAACTGTTCTGGCAATTTTTCAGATTGTTCTCTAGACTTCTATCAAATGGAGATCCTTTTTATTTTTTTATAGTTTACTATAATTTTCCGGTAATGATGATTTGATGGTTCGGTTATAAGAAATTTCGCAAATCTAAATCTTTTGCTTCAAAATATTATTTTAAAATGTTTCTCTATCTCTCTCAGATAACTTTATAATTTAATTTCGCCCAACAACGATCTCGAGTAATCGGTTCTCTGTAATTTTGCTAATTACTCACGGATTATCCCGTTCTCTCTTTCTCTCTCTCTCGCTCGCAAGAAAGCGCCAACTGTGCGTCATCTCACCGGTCGATCGATCAATAGGCAAAACGCGTGTCGAAACCGGACGATCCTCTATCGCGTGGCGGTAGTAGATTCGCGATAACTCTGAACATGCAATTACCGTCGAAGTGGATTTCCCGACTAGTCCTTCTCCCCTCCTTCCAACCCCCGTCCACTACCTCTATCCGCCGCTCTATCCATGCTCGAGAGGTGGAATGTACCGAGCACTTCACTCGTCGGGCTCTTTGGCTCCTAGATTCGAATTCAAATTTGCGAGGGCCTCCCTTATCCCCACTTTGACCGTTGGCGTTTCTCCCCTACGGTTTCCTCTCGCAATACCAATGATGCCAATCGCATTCGCCAGTGGCCCCCCCCCCCCCCACCGCGGCCGGAAATAATTGTCGATCTTTCGCGCGCTTCCCGTTGGCCAGCGCGAGGACGAGAGGGGGCGTAGCATCTGAACAGCGCAGATTTTCGATGAGTGACACACGTTCAATTAAAGAGGTCGATGTTAATTAAAATATATATTGACACGACCAGCGAAACTCTGACGTCGCCGGAGAGCGATCAATTAAATTTTATCAATGACGCGTATTTGCGATTATAACGCGACTCTCAATTATGGCGCGATGAAATGAAGATCGAGTGGAAGGGGGAACGATTCAAACATATGTAGTGCGTATAATAATAATTTTCGCTCCGTGTCTCTTGACATCGTTATTTAATTATTTACATTTCGTTATTTTTCCTCTTTAAAATCGGGATCAGAGTCTAAAAAAAAAAAAAAAAAAAGAAAATTGTATGCGACTAAAAATATCGTTTTGGGGACATGTTGAGGAAGAAAGTTTTGGGCGATATGGATTCTTAATCGAGCGATACTTGTGTGAGATTCGGGAGCTTTACGGCTGACGAGTTCGGGACCATTCCTACTTATCCGAGAGACCTGACCTAACTCTAACCTTTAGTACTCTTTCCATAAAGCCGGGGAACGGCCTTCCGTACGGCGTTGTAACGAACAGAGAAAGAGAGAGAGAGAGAGAGAGAGACAGACAGAAAGAGAGAGAGAGAGAACTTCGAACTGCGATGGGTCTCAAAGTACGTCGTTTCCGCTCCCTTTCGCCGGCACGGCTCTCTCGCGTTGATGACCGAAGCGAGTAGAGATATGCACTTTGTGCTTACCCGACTACGTCTCCTCTTAGCCGCCGCATTTGCCTTTAAAACTGTCGAGAATTTACAACCCCCTTTGCCCGCACCTCATGCGCCACTCTGGTGCATGTTTATTGCGAAACTCCCCCTTTCCCCCCCTCCCCCCCTTACCCCTACTCGAGACTGTTAATACCCGTTAGGGCGGTGAAAACATTTACGGAATGGAAAGTGAGATACGTTAATGAAGGATCCGAAAGGTACTCGTTAAACCGGAACTTCACCAGTGGAAAATTTAAATGCTGGAGTGCAGAGGAGGAAGAGAGAAGGAGAGAGAAGGAGGCAAGAGAGAGAAAGCAAAATGGCAAAGGGCACAAGATTAGACGGATTATTTCTGCCGCGGCGCAATTATAATTTCATCGGTTTTTCAGAAAATTAAAATTTTACTTGTACATTTCTATTACACAATTTTATCTGTTCTCTCTCTCTCTCTCTCTCCTTCTCTTTCTACGAATATAGACAGGCGAGAACTCGATTTTTAATATCCTTAACTTAAACCATCGTGAATTCGTCTCGCAGCGTTTATTCGTATTGTCGAGGAATCGGTGGAATTAGTTGAGTTACAAAAGTAACGGTGTTGTCGCGACCGGTCCGGACATATGCGAGGCTCGCATAAATTTACTCGGAAACACGATGGACGATGTTTCAGCGAGGGCAAAACACGCGCTGCTCCTATCTATTCCTGATTGTTTG
>JBCEZX010000045.1:2752025-2763544 GCA_039654345.1 Cataglyphis cursor | reverse complement strand
TACGAATCGTGACGTTATCTCTGACGATGGAATTAATTATCGGAAAGCGCCGGAGAGAAAGAGAGAGAGAGAGAGAGGGGAAGGGAGAGAGAGAGAGAAATGGTCAATTATTCGTGGTTTTAATTAGCATCGCGTTTCTACAACTAATATCCGAATATTGTCTCGTTGTCAGATGCTGTCCCATTCATCGTATCATTTATCCCGGCAATATCCGCATTACATCGGACTCGTTGTCATCGATATGGCTGTTGCAAAATTAAAGTTGTAACATCACCTTTGGATTAATCGGTGGCGGAAACTGCCGCGTTGTTTTCGGCAGGAAGTGCGTCTTTTGCGCGGGCAAAAACGAGATATATTCTATCCGAAACGGTAGGCAACATTGGGCAGCAAGTTGCGCTGACGCGAATCGACTGTTATCGCGTGGCCGTAATAGCGGAACAAAACTTTTTAACGGTTCGGCCGTTCTCACTGAATCCGCGCGCGATCACTGAATCCGTGCGCGGAATTCATATTTGACGTTGTTTTGCCGGGAAAAAGCGGAAATATCAGTGGGTGCCATGCGAGGGAGAGAGAGGGAAAGAGAGAGAGAACATTTAGTGATTCGATTAGTATTCCACTCTACGACATTGGATAAAAATATTGAGCTTTTCTCTTTCTCTCTCTCTCTCTCTCTCTCTCTCTCTCTCTCTCTCTCTCTCTATCTAATAAATCGAGCATTCTCTCGGAAAGAGCGCTGAAAATGATCAACGTTTGTTGTTTCGATTATTCGTTGTTAGCATTGGCGCCACGATTTTTTTTTCGAATAAACGCAAAAGGCTACATAATTACGCGAAACGAGATGCAATTACAGTAAAAAAAAAAATAATAATAAAAATAGAAATAGAAATTAAGTGGAATAAAGCCCACAACGTGCGGGTGTCGTCATATTTGAAACGAGCGGAATGTTATTGCACTACTGGCTATTTTGTCGCGTGCTCTCTCTTTCTCTCTCTCTCTCTCTCTCGTTCTCTGTGCAGCTGCATATAGGGAATAAAATTGCACCGGCATCTTTGAATGCGAGCCGAGAGACGATCGTGTTTCTCCGGGAAAAACAAAATAATAAAGCCGCTGAGAACAAACAGGGACTAAGCTCGTAGAATCGCCGATAAGCCGCGCTCTGTGCGCCACTTGTATCGGGGAGCGAGCACGTGGGTTCATTTGTCGGAATTTATTCCCGCTCTTAATCGTTCGAACTCCACTGCAATTTTCTCGGACCAAATCTTTCCAGAGAATTCCTCGGAACTAGCGAAGAAAGTAGTGCGATCGATCTGTCTCAATGTATATGGCGGCAACAAAAATAATCGTTCAACTAGAGGAAAAAGATTTCTCTTACGCGAATTAAAACGCTTATTTGAAGCGTTTAAAGCGAATTAAATTTAGTAAATAATTTAATTAAATTTTTAAAAGCTATAACTATAGAAGAATTTGTTCTTACGTTAATTTGAATTGCGTTAATTGTATTGTTTACTTTAACAATATGCATAATAGAGAATATGTAATAATATTTTTCTCAATGTCTCTCTCATCAATTGCTTTAACAACTTGAGCGGGATTAAAATTCATTGTAACGGAATCTCGGATGTTTGCCGCGCGCAATCTGCGCCAGAACAGTCACAATAGGTGACATTATCAAGCACAGGATTTGTAGGTGGTTGTGCCACCGGTCCGGGAGTTTGGCCGCCTATCTACCTCGCTTCAGGTCGGATATTTGCTAGTTAAGTGACGGTATTGACGCGTGCGACAAGCAAATACCAATATGCCCCGCCGTCGGACATCGTACATACATATCTATCAACTAGACGACGATCAAACAATTACATTCATTCGGAAGCCAGATTGTCAGATAAATTCGGTGACTGCGTTTCGCCGCGTTTTTGATACCGCGCTTCGCACGATATATTCTATTTTACTTTATCCTGGTTACGCGATAGAGAGAGAGAGTGAGAGAGAGGGAGAAGCAAATACATACACAGCTGGCGCTTTGCAAAAGTTTTTTTTACATCCGTGCACAACACGAAGAATGCGTGTTTGTTTCTGGATCTTTTAAAAAGAAGAAGAAAAAGAAATACGTTTTAAAGTTTTTCTTTCGATCGAAGATAATCGCCGGATCGCGTCGTTTCGCGGAGGGGGAGGGGAGTGGCGGGAGGGGGGGGGGAACTTGGAGGGATTGTTAATAAGCGAGCGATAAAGCGCTTCTCGAAAATCGCTCGTATTACTAGTCCCGCGCGTAAAAACTTTCCGAACGACGGCGACTACGGACTTTATGAATCTCGTAAGAAAGTTCGTTAAGCCACTTTCGGAACACATAATCCAACGAAAAGATATATCCGAAGATATTAATAAATAACGACGAACGGTTACTTCCGTCTAGTCTCGAGATCTTAAAAAATTACATTAAAATTTTATATTTATTATTAAAATTACGTTGATTAAATTCACAATTTGTTCATTAATTTTTATTATTTTAAATTATATTGAGAATTATTGTTTTTTATGAAAAATTATAATAAAGATTAAAAAAAGTATTTGGGTACTTTAATTACGACATTAATTTTTGTGGAATTTAAAATATAATTTTTTTATTTTAAATAATTATTAATATAATTATTTAACTCATTTTTTATATATTTCACGTTTTTAACAACTTTTTCATATGTTTATTATAATTTATTAATATAATAGTAGAATAAGTTTAATTAATGTTTAATTTTAATTACAGTAGAATTATTTGTAATAATTGATTTATTCATTAGAATAATTTTTTTAATTTTTGCGACACGAAATAAATGAAATTTATTTATTTATAAAAATTATTAATTTTTATTGATGTGAGCCGCGTTTTTTACGGAATCTGCGACGTTTATTTCGCTTATCCGCTCATCCTTTCGCTCCTTGAAGTATAATCGACCACGAGATCATGGCGCTATTTTTAAAGTTGTCGTAAACTCGATCCGCTATTCGCCACGGATTCCGTATTCTCTTTTCTTACGCGAATTACTTTGGCCGGAGTTTACAAACATTATTTAAAGTTTTCGACAGAGAACGAAGAGAGAGAGAGAGAAAAGTCTACCCAGTGCCTTTAATCTTTTCTCGTCTCACCCCTTTCTCACCGCACACTTTCTTTCTTTGCTATCCTAACGATTTCTCCTTTCTCTCTCTCTTGAGATGGAGCAGGTCCTTTGACCGCTATAATTCCTTATCCAGAATTAATTGAATCTCCGGCTGTCCACTCGCTGTAACGCTCGCATTTATCTTGCTATCCGTGCCAAGAAACGTGTGCCGGCGACGTGAATATTCACCGATGCGAGTTTATCGGATTTTCTTATTCTAATTTATCATGAGATAGGGGAGCCACACGGGTACGTGTATGCAGCATTAATTACGATCAATTCTCAGATGCTATCCGTATGTGCGACGTCAGCGACGAATCGTCGCTACGAGAACAATCGCGAGCCATTTCAATTCACTTCTGCCGAGTCCACGCCTTTTTCTCTCCATGATAAACTGGCAAACTTCTTGGCCGGGCTCTTCTTCAACGCTCGCCTCGCGCTCGCCGCCAATTCTGCCCCCTCCCCTCCCCCTCTCCCCCCCCCCTCGACTGCGATAATAAAGGAAACGGCCGGAACGAACGGAAGAAACGTCTTCGACGGCTTTCATTAACACCCGCCGATTAGATTTGCAACGAAAGTACGTTAATTAAAGATATCTTAAATACGCCAGAACTCTCGCGGCCAAGCAGTTAAAATCTGTTAAATGACGGGGCCTCTTCTTTACGCCGCGCTACTCGCAAACTATCGGGACTTTTAATGAGCCCGATAGATTTTTATCGCCCGTCTTTCTTTCCGCGAACATTATTTATGCATCGAATCGGATCTCTTCGGGTCGTTACTCTAGGTTTTTACCGAACGACGACGACAACGTCGTCATTCGCTCGCCATACTCTCGCAAATACAATCTGCGCCAATTAGAAGTCACCGCGCGAACCCCATATACGGATCGCATCCCGAGAAGTAATCTCTCTCGAGTCGCTTCCAACAAAACTCCGAGTTCAGTAATTCGGAATCGCTCACTCTCTATCCCGTCCAAGTTATAATCTATCGGCGGCCGTGAATCCGCCATCGAAGGTGGCCCGACAAAGGTTTCGCACGAATTATACGAGGGGGAAGGGAAGAGGCGAAGGGGGAGGAGGGGGCTGCGGGAGGAAACGCGCTGAGGGTGAGAGGTGCGCTTTGATCCTCGGTCAAAGGCCAACGTCTCCGAAGGGAGCGCAATGTTACGTGGGTCCCTTGGCCCATTGTGGCTCCCATTGTTGCGCAAACTGCATTACAACCGGAAGTGGCCGCGACCTCTCTTCCGTGGCTCGTAACTCAGTGTCTCGCGGCCTGGCACCGGCGTAACACAATGCAACAGCAACAGCACCACCCAGCCGACACCGCCGACGTCAGACGTCGCCCGCCACGACGACGCTATAGCGTTCGTCGCGTTACGACGTTACGACAGGAGGAAAGGCGGATAGAAGGGAGAGGGGGGGGGGAGAGGGGCACGTTATACGTCGCATCAATGTTACACGCCGTTCGAAACGTGTTCCGCGCGTGTATGGTATGTCGGTGAGAGGAAATTAATCGCGCCGACAATCCTCGTCATCGCGAGTGGAGGAGCGCTCTTAAACGAGACACAATGCGCGAATAACGAAGCGACATTTTTTTCGTATCGCTTTGAATGACTTCGAATGAAATAAACTGCACGATTATTGTACATATAATCCCGCCGCGATTCTTCAAGCCTGTCACTTTTGTCTCGCGAATGATTCATTCTATTTCTTCTTTTCTCTTCTTCAAATGCGATAACGTATTCTAGATGCTGAATTTTTACATTTCACTTCAGCTCGATTCTTCATTTTTTAAAATATGTCCTTGCTCGATGTAAAAAAGTGGATATGTATGTTTCAATAAAATATGCTAAATTGTGTACCGATATCCATTTGAATTTGGACTGTACTAAATATACGGGATATGAGTAGAATATATCACGTATAGCTGAGTCAAAAACGTTACCCGATTTTCACGTCGTGATGCATAAATCATTATATTATATCGATAAAAAACTAAATAGCAATGTAACGTACAACGTAAAATATTTTTGAAAGTTACTGTTGGATTTTACATCACTAACTCGTTCCGGATTTAAAAAAAATATGGTTATATATTTTTCTGAGAGAGAGAGAGAGAGAGAGAGAGAGAGAGAGAGAGAGAGAGAGAGAGGGAGTGAGACCGTGGATAGCGAGATAAATAAGAAACTAAGTTGAGATTAAGTTTAAATTGTTCTCCGCATCAAAATTTAAATTCTTCTCTTCTGCGGTAAAGTTGTCAGCTCATCAGAATTGATATAAATCCTGTTTAGGGGCTTAAAGATGCATTGTCTGAGTATTGAATTATTAAGAAGGATATAGCCGATAATAATTAAATTAATAAATCTCCAATAAACTGACACATTCTTCTGCATATATCCTCTTTATTATAAAATGTTTGTTTCACCGAAAAAATTATCTCACTTTTTTGCAGAACTAAAAAAAATTATATTCTGCAAAAAATTTAACATTTTGCTTATTTAGGAGTTGAAATTATATTTCTTTCATCGGAAAGAGAAAATTTTCGAGATATTTCAGATTTTCAATTATTTCCAAATCATTTCGTGTATTTGAAATCTATTTCGCGTGTGTGTGTGTGTGTGTGTGTGTGTATGTATGTATGTGTGTGTGACGTTTTTGGGGCTCTAAAATTTTTCGTCTATCGTACATATCCGACACCCTCAGCGGCAGTTATCGCCAATGAAAGGAGACTGAGGGGGATCAGTCCTCAGACAACAATAGGGATCTCGTGGGGTAAGGATCTATTAATAATTCCAGAGCTACGTCGTTACGCTGTAAACGCGCTACTGCAACTCGAAAGGGGAAGAGAGAGAGAGAGAGAGAGAGAGAAAGAGAGTCTAAAAGGGCGGTGAGGGCGGAAGTGGGGTAGCTAAGCGATTCGTTCTACTCTCCGGAGGCCGACCTCTCAATTAGCCTGCTTTCCTGCAAACTACGACTCCCCTGCGATGTAGCGCCGGCAGGCCGTTCCGGATCTGGCAGCATGTTTTCCAGGATATCCTGATTTCTTTGGATTCTGGAACTAGTAAATCTACACGAAAGGCCCAATGTGTTCATAATTCGTCTGTCGTGATCGCGGTACAAAATAAATCAAGGATTTTTGACGGATTCGAGCTTAATGCGTTCGTGTGCAACTTTCAACACTATCGAATGCGTGTGCTTTCTATAGCATTGTATTTTAAAATTTGATTTATATAGAATTTATCATATATAGAATTTATCATTGTATTTTAAAATTTGATTTATATAGAATTTATAAAATTTATTTATATAGTTATAATTTATTAATTTTTTTTAATTATAATTTATTTATAATTTTAATTAATATTATAATTTATTTATAGAATTGATTAGTTTCTATTCAGTGTGTTTTTTATTTACTAAAATCAAGATTTAGAAGAAATTTTTGCGAGGTGCTTTGACTTTTTAATAATTTTAAATCTTTAATGTAAATTCCTTAAATCATCTCTTTTGTATAATACAGTTGCATATGGCATATAAAAAAAATATAAGAAACGCGAAGGCGTTTTCATCCTCTTGACTTTGTAAATAGAGTTATAAAGATGGAACAAAACAGAAGACAGAGAAAACAGAGAAAAAAGAAACTGCGTAGCAAACACAGAAAAACAAATAGCGAGAACCACATGAGGGATAACGCGCTCAAAATCCGATCTGTGCCCCCATACGATTCTACACGCTCGGTCACCATTGCCCTGGGGGGTCGGCGGCGCTCGTAGATGGCCCATGAGATCATCTCGGTCCAAGTGGAACGTGTTACCGTACCTCATCGCAACTAACCATCGAGTCCGGCTAAGCCCAATATCATCCACCTGGATCTAGTCCGCGCGCACGTAGACTCCCGCTGGTGATGATGGTGGTGGGCTCCCTATTATTTTTCATTCCGCGCGAAATCGAAGGCTCTTCGAAGCGGATCCCAGACGGTCGGCTTAATCCACTCTTTCGTCGAGTTTTACGACGGTTAGGCTGCAGGGGGAGGTGGGTCTCGGCCGAACCCCGATCTCGCTCGTAACTAAACGTCCTAATTAATTTTACGCGATTCGACTTTATAACGGGAGATTTAACCTTGCGATCATGGGGGCCAGCTTTTCCGCGACCATCCCGGGACTGAAATTTACCTTCCCAACCCTACCAAAGATTCAACCCCGTGGAAACTATACCAAGTTTAATCCCCTGCGGTATGGAAGCGACGGGAACTTTCACGAGGCGACTTCGCGCGCCGAGTTCAGGCCAAGACAAAGCGCATGGCCCGGTTCAATGAATTTCCCTTCCCTCTCCGGCGCGTTTTGCCGTCCGTGGAAGTTATCTGCCAACAGGTCGGTCGGTCGGTCGGTCGTGCAGCTGACAAGAAAAATCGACGACACTTGCTCGATGCGGCGCAACACGGGGAATTAAAATTATGCCCGAGAGGGATGTAAAACGTTTTGCCGTACGTGTTTGTGCAAGAAATTGTACAAGAAAGGATTGCATGAGGATATAATGAAACATGTTACAAGTTGAATTATTTTTTACACTTTTTTAACAATATTTATAGTTTCATGTAATAGAGATCATTTTTTAATACATTTTATAATTTTCCTTACAATTTTATTTTTTTAATTGTAATATAGTAGGAAGATGATTTATGAAATTTGTACATTGGAAGTAAATGTAAAATAATGTCATATGATTTACAGCGGACAGAGATATCGCCGGTGCATTTCTATACATCGTCACTCGTATATGCTGTCTTTTCGGTTATCAATTTTGCAACGACTCGCGTCCATATCGAATTGAAAGTATATTTTCAAAGATATTCAAAAGGAATGTACAAAAGCGTGTATATCGCATGCACAATATGTTTCTCATACATGTCAATTCGAAGGGAGATTCCGTATGAGAAAACTGTCGTCGCGGAACCCGCGGAATCGTTTTCCACGTAATGCTTCGTATTCGCCATAGCTTCTTTGGACGCAGGCTGCGTGGAACGCACTCTGCGGATCACCGAATCTCCGGTCTCAAAAAAATTCCATCCTTTTAAAGCGATTCTCTCTCTCTCTCTCTCTCTCTCTCTCTCTTTCGGGGAACGCTCCCGGAGAAATAAAAGTAGGGACGATTTGGCGCGAAACGAAAGCCTGAGCGGGTCGCGTTCTTCGTCGCGAAAATTTCAAAGGTATAAAAGTGTGTTGACGAGGCGTCGCGCCGACCCTCGTAAAGACGTTGAATTTTATTAAACGTCTGCGGGGCTGCGGCGAAACATGTAAATACGCAATAAAGCGTGAGTTTTTCCCCTTCCCCGGTCGCTTCCCCTTGTCGCCACCACTCTCTCGCTTCGCAACCCCGGACCAACCCTACGATCCACCCGTACGTCGTCGCTCGGTAGGAAATCCCAGGCGCGTCATGCCTGGTTTCACCGATTTTACCGTGAATTCGGAGACAAAGAGACGAGAGAAACACGAGAGCCGAGGATTTTATAGACTACCCGGACCAGCTTCTCGCGCCAGCGACTCGTTTCTTGACGGCGATTTCTACGAAATTGCGCATGCATCGCGTGTCTAGAAGCCGATGCGTTCATCCCTCGTCGTTGTATAATGCATAGAAATTGTGCCGTTTGGCTAGTTTAGATGGAAAATTTTCGGAAAAATTCTGCGCTTTTCAATGCACGCGATTTTCTCAGATGACCATAATTTACAGATCGCCGTCTTATAAAGATCCCCGAGAAAGAATCTCGGTGGGTGATTTCTTCAACGTCTATATGAGCGTGAAGTTTTTATCGCTGAAATCTCGAACGCGAGATTTCTCAGCCATTAAAACTTTGGAGAAGGAACGTACCTCGCGAACAATAGATTCCTCCATGCCACGCCCGCCACCGCTCCCGATTCTCCGGCCGGCAAAAACTCGCGCGGGAAACCTGCATTTCCTCCATTTTCCACCTCGACGAGGCGCGACCGTTGGGGAAAATTAAGGAACTGATTAACGCGGCCGCTAATTTGTCCCCTCTAGCTTGGCACTGCCCTTTAACTTAATGCGACACGGAGTAGACGTGCGGAGGAGGAGGAGGAGGAGGAGGAGGGACAATGAGCGTAGACAATGGTGAGGCTGATACGCTTAGCGGAGGCAAACGGGTGTGCCAAGTTGAAGGGACCTCCGCATAGGAGTGTTTCACCGAGGATACCGAGCTCCCCCTTACCGAGGGTGCACAGGACACTTAACTACCCCTAAATAACGGACCCACCCTTTTGGCCGCTATTCCCGAATCCGTCCGATCGTACCAATCCGCGCACGTAATGCAGCGAAATTGCTCCCATTGCGTGCTAATTTGTGGCGGATACATTTGCGAGGCTTGAGACGTGCGACGAGTTTTAACGAAGCGATGAGTGCGTTCATCGCGATAAAATTATTTCAAACCCATGCATAATGGTTGAATCAGATGAGGTTACGCGAAAAGCATATTATTCCAAAACAGACACGAAATTCGGAACATCTATATATTTCGATATTTATTATTTTCGAAGGTTTGTCTTTTAGCGTATACACGTGCCTTAATTCGCAAGCAATATATATACAGGGAGATCGTCCATTAACGTATATCCGCTCGTGCGATTAGGGTATAATGGCGACGTCGATACAGGCGACATGATCAATCTATGTCGCTCCCGGAGATTTATGAAAATACTTGCTTTCACTGTCATGTCGTGGCTCAGCCGAAGACGCCGAAGATATAAGTTGAGAAAAGTTCACGCGAAAATCCCCCGAGGGCGAGGATGGGAGGAGGGAAGGGGAAGGTACACAACAGACTTCGACGTCCACCTACGGGGCGAGACTCGCTTCCCTTTTTTTTTTTTTCGCGCGCAAAGTTTCGTTCAATTTTCCCTGCACCACATGCTGCGCGATATTAACGGATGAGAAAAATAGAAGGAAACGAGGGACGACATTTTCAAAATGTTCCGGGACGAGTCGCATTAAGATCATGACTTTGATCTCTCGCTCCTCGTTAGCAATTAATGCCTCCCACGGCGAAGTTTTTGTCGGAGGTTTTCATTATTCACGCGGTTCTCCGGCAAATGTAATGGCCTGGCATTATTAATAGAATTATGTAACTCTTCTCGACGCTGCCTCTCTCTTTCTCTTTCTCTCTCTTTCTCTCCTCCTCCCCTCTCATCGTAATAATTACTCTCGCGAAGCTGCCGAGCGCGCGCTGTTAATTATTAACAAAGACATCATTCTGAAATGCACGAGTGACAACGTCACGAACGATGTAACCGAACATCTGTCGTCGTGCGGCTACGGCGATATAATTGAGCGTGTTAAAAACACACGTCACACGTCTGTTATGTTTCAAACATGACATATTCCCCGGTTTTTCTTTCCCCGCGGGTATTGGCCAAACTTTTCCGAGTTTTCCTCCGTACAAGTTGGAACTTCATCCGCGACATTCAATTAAACCTCGCGTTCCAGTGCCACATTTTTGCGCGCTACCGCAGAGCGGATGGGCACGCTTCGAAACTTTTTTATATACTTTATTTTAACGCCAAAAAGAGGGAGAGAGAAAGAGAGAGAGAGAGAGAATAAAGGACTTGTATAGAGTTTCGAAACTCACGGTATTATTCTCGCTACGTTTCCTTTAGCGATCCTGTGCGCAGTGTCAATGTAGCAATCGCATTAACGAAAAACAATTGGCGCAAACTGAAATTTTCTTTGACGCGCGAATCGATCGAGAAACTTGTCCGATCAACATTACGAAGAGCCATTTCGGTCCGACGATTCGAAACTGCCATCCATTCCCCGACTTTGTCGCCGTGTCTGATTTTTAGCTAGAGATAAAATTCACTCGTGTTTCGCTCGTGATCATTCGAAACGATTTCACGCGCAACGATTTCGGGATCGGGGATAGTGCCTCGCGTAGCGTTAGTGCTCGCTAAACGCGTAGCCGAATAGCGATTTGATCGATAATGAATTCATTAAATGCGTTTCGAATGCGACACGACCATCGTTCGCCATTAGCGCGCCTCTGGACATTTCGACCAGCGCCTCGGGTCTTTGAGGGTTAATTGCGGACGTGTTGCGGAATTCCATTAATCGAAACGCTTTCAAGGCTCCGCTTGGTATTTAAACGCTAGTACACGCGCGTATACGCGTCGATCATTGGCCGATCGATGCTCCATAAATAGTTGCTTTCGTGTTCGTCGACTTAGAAATTACGCAGAAATGTGTAATTGGCTCGAATAATAGATACTTAGAAAAATTCGGGACCAAGGTTTTTTAGAGTCGAATAACTTTTTAATTATTAATCAAATCGCTTTTGGTCATTAGAATTACTTTTATAACTTTTAAAGTA
>JBCEZX010000045.1:2735552-2751132 GCA_039654345.1 Cataglyphis cursor | reverse complement strand
AACACTTCAAAAGGAAGCTGGAACTCTAATTGGAACTACAAAATTTTTCTATCGGGGTGCTAACTTCACACGCCCCATAATTTTAGTTAATTTCCATTAAAAATTTGCTTTTCCTAAAATCTCGTACGCGCTACGAAATGCTTGAATTTATGAACGATTAAACAAGGTATAAAAAACAAAATACTGAATCGAGCGTGTGTTACATGAAGAGTACACAATATGGTACACAAAATTGTAACGAATTCACATGAGAGAACTTCTAGCATTTACCTCGCGCAACGACGACTTGCGGCTTTCCCGCTGCTGTTGCTGCTATCATGGTAGCAACGGCTCCGACAACCCAGCTCAGGGGGGTGGAAGTAAACGGCTTGTTGCGCGTCGACGAAGCCCGTTTTATGCCCTGGAAAAAGCAGGAATTCAAATGAGTACCGTTATACATCGGGGCGTTTATATGATAAAGAGTCGCCCTTAAACAATATTTATGCCCATCGTTGGAGCCGGAGGCATGCAATAAATACTAAGCCTATGCTAATCTTTATACTTGTCCCTTGCTCGCGCGCTGATAAGGTCTTTTAAAATTCCACCTTAAACATCCAGGAGACGCGTAGGTTAAGAATAATGTGTCGATTATTGGCAAGAGGTGAAGGTAAAAAGAGGATCCATAGTTCGATTTATTGAAATATATTAAGAGATTTATTATATTGTGAGATATATATATATATATTTTTTTTAAATAATTTTTTGTATTTTATTTTATTTATGAAAAACAAAAAATATATCCATTATCGTTTATTATACAATATACATGATCCTTTATTTAGAAATGATTTTTTTTTTATATTTAAAGGAGAATTTTGTACCAGCAGGGATTAATTTTAGATAACTGTCACTTTATCATTTCACACTATCTCGTATCAAAGTTAATACGTTTTTAATTTGTTCGTATCTATAGATGGTATTCCGTGACTTGATGTCGTTTATCTAACAGTAGAAATAAGATACCTCGACCTGATATCGCGAGTCAGACAGTTTGACAAGATATTTTGCCTGACATTTTTCTTTATATGGTATCGTATTAATATAAGAGATGTAGAGCTTTACTATTTTTTGATATTTAATAAATACAGATAAAAATAAAAAATAAAAATCATTCTTTATTAAGGCTATGTTCCAAAACATAGCAAATATTCCTTCTTGAGCGTTTCCGATTGATTGACAGGCGAGTAATTTTTTTTTTGAAGAGGAAATTTTACACTATTTTGAAACCTAGCCTAAGAACAGAGATACGAAGGTAAGAATTGACCGAGATACTTTATTGTAAAGGAACATATAGTACAAGATAGATTTTTTTCGTTGTCGCCTTCGTTTCGGCAAGAAAAAAAAAAAAAAAAAAAAAGAAAGACCTCTTCATCCCAATAGAATTTCGAGAGCAGAAGCCGGCGGCGATTTCCGTTCTCGCGCGCGACAAATCGGAAGCGGCGAGGCGAGACGCGGTCGCTTTCTTTCTCGCGTCGATCGGTCAGCGGCACACAAAAAGAGTCCAGGAGATTCCCGGGTTACCGGGAATCCGGCGCACCCCGGCGGAACCCTTATCCCTCCCGATTTTCTTTTTCCCCGCTCGTCACACGGGGCGGAGAACGAGGGTAGCCGACCGAATCGAATGGAAAGTCGTTTCTTGGGAATAGCCTACCGGAAATTTACGGAAGGAATTGGTCCTCCCGTGTGCGATCTGACCAACGAGCTCTATCCAACTTGTGCTGGAATCGGTCTAGCCTGGATTGCGCCTCCGGCCGGGGCGAGCGACGGGGGATGTCCACGGAGAAACGGAATTTCATAAGCCGAATCTCTTAATCCCATCGCCCATTCGATTTCGCGTATCATTCTATCGGACCGCGATCGGCAAACCGCCGATATTTCGGATATTTCTGCGTCGAATGCGAGTATCGTTTTCCGATTTATTTATTTTTTTTTTTTTTAGCATCGTTCCTTGTAAACGCTCGCTCGGGAAAATTGTTCGTAAAATTCATTTCCCGTAGCGTATCGGAGATTAAAGAATCTCGTTGTTATAGAAGCTTCGCAAAGTAACGGAAAAATAGCACGCAAATGAGAAATGCTCAAAGATCAATCGTGATACGCAGTCTACGGGCTTCCAATCGATGATACGATGAAATGATCGTTAAACGAATGTCAAAATGTTCTGTGTTTTCAGTTCCACTGGTGAACATCAGCGTCGTGGAAGGAAGGCCCGCCGAATTACCGTGCGACATCACTCCTCCCGGCGAAGACATGCTGCACATGGTTTTCTGGTTCAAAGACGAAGCCGGAGTACCGCTGTACACGTGAGTTTGCAATTTTCTTCTTGTCGCGGAATGTCGGTGAAATTAGCATTGTGCGAAATTGCGTTCACTATCAAACTGCGACGTCGGCTTAGCGATGAAATACGTGACGGATGTTTGTAGAAATAATTCTACGGCCTTAATCAAATCTCAATAAATATCCTACTCCCTTTATATATATTCTTAAGAAATATTATTAAATATATGACCGGATTGAATAAACTAAAGAGTAAAAGGGGAGATGAAAAATAAAGTGATATGTGTTTCGCAATCTTTGAGATATTATTAGAAAACTCGGTGCAATTTCTTGTCAATACCCTGTCTATTATATTGGCTTGTTCATTTCAAAGATCAAAGTCTCCGTACATTGCGCGATTCGTCACGAATATCGTCGTAATAAGCGCCAATGGAGGAGCAGGACTCCGCGTTTTGATTTATCGTCTTATCGGTACGTCGCGTACGACACGTTTCCCGTGTCGCGAAAAAATTTCAGGCACTCCAAGAATCTACGATTTTCACGACTAATATGTCGTAAAACTGACCCGGCTCTCTCTTTTCCATTACGATGGCAAAACGGGTGCGAATCCGACTCCTCGCCTCCCGTTATTAAACGTACATCACCTCGAGGCTCGCTCGCCGCGACGCCTCCGACCGAAATTCCTCTCCGCATTCCATATCCCCCCCCGATGTGTTCTCCCTTACGTATAAACGGTGCTCGAATTATTACACGGGGCATCCCCTCGATCTCTTTTTCTACCGTTCGCCCTCGGAGACGGAACGAGCGAAAGAGAATTATTTGCGCGCTTGTTACAAGCGTAGCTTCCAGTAGTTTCCAGATTTTATAGCCGGAGGTCTGTGCTTATATAATACTTAGATGGCGATCAGAAGGAATTTTAACGATGTGGAAAATTCGATCAATTATAATTAAATATAAGCGCGCTCTGGATATCGTCGCATTTTGTCGGAGTGAGGTGGGGAGGAAATGGGGGAGAGAACGCATTTCGAAACGTGGAAATTGCATCGCGGTCTGTGCTGCCATTAACCCGTATGTGCCTCCCCGATATTTTTCGATCCTCGCGAATTGAAGACAAACAGTGCGTTCCGAACGAAACGCAAATAGAGATCGGGAACGCTTAACCCGTTCGCGGCTACATACGCGCGAATACATACACGTATTATGTATCGCTGCACTTTTTCCTACCGATCCTGCACGCGAACCCTCAATTTTTTTCGCATTTTTTAAACCGAAAGAAAGAGGATCTATTCGCGAATCTTTATAGACTACTTTCTCTCTGATTTATAATCAAATGCGTAATCAATCGCTCCACAATGAAGGGATCCATTAAGAGAGTCGAGCAGAAAAAAACTTAGGGAGAATATATATTCTTTCTCTCTCTTTCTTTATTTTTTAATAAACGTATTCTTTTTAATTTAGTAAATCAGTAAAATGAATATAGTAAAAATATCAGTAATTAAAGTAGTGACATTTACCAAAGATCAACAAATATTTCAATGATCTTCATCAGAAACATTTTATTCTTCCGATTCATATTTCATGATAATAGCAGATTTTTTGTATAAATAGTATTCAAATTCCAAATTATACAATTACACTTTTTTATTCTTAAAATGTGACAAATCTAGAAAATAATAAACAGGACTTTTGGGATTAAACTCAAATATTTCTTTAATAGATTATACAAGAATACGCATATATTTTTAAGGATATATTCTATTTAAAAGAATATATAATATTACATAAGACTTTGTTTTCTCTCTCTTTCTCTTCTCTTTGTCTAAGTTCCAATTGAAATATTGTATCTCGCGAAGAAAAACATAATGCTCGATTTTTTCTTTGAAACCCAAATCTTCTAATGCTAATCTCAAATTATTTGCGAGTGTCAGCTCTTTTCAGACATTCGCGGAGTCCTCCCTTCATTGTTATCGATTTTAAAATTTTCAGAGGATTTTCAGAGAAAATTTTCAGAGAAATTTGCACATTAAACGCACGTATGCGCGCACTTAACGAGAATCAGAACGCTTGCACAATCAACTTCCGTGGCGTGTAATTATGGCGTGTCAATAAATTTCAATCGACGAGCATAAGGGGCGTTTTGGTGATCGGAACTGCTCGATGTTTCCGAGATTCAGAGTTTGGCAGCTTTATCGGCGTATAATTGATAACGTTGATGACGCCCCTCCACTGTTCATCCACCGTTATCGTATCAGATATATTTCGCGACGAGAATATCATATCTTACTTTATCATATATACATGCCGTTTTTTTTTTTTTTAAAGCGTGAGTATCGCGAGTAAAAATCGGTCAAACGTTGCTTATGAATATGTCAAACAATATATTCAGATGATAATCTTGGAAGAGTTGCGCCATCAATATTTTATTAAGACGAACAGATTTAGAAAAATGTCGATTATATTTTCGATCCGTTATATTCGGAATGTATTTTTAAAGTTTCCTCTCACGCTCGAGCGTCAGAATAATCGCGCCAAGAGCGAGAGAAAACAATTATCGAAGTAGCATGTGTGATATCCCTTTTAAAGACTTATACGACATTCGCGGAGGAGAGCGAATGCCTACATTAAGAAGGGAGGCGGAACGATATTTAATTTCCCAAGTCGCCACCTTACACTAAAGATACAAGAGTGCTCGCGGCGAGCAATTTCGTCCTTGGGGTCGTCGGTGTTACGGTGTTCAAAGTACCGAATTAAGGTTCCTGATGAAACATAATTGGAGGTATATCGTCGGTATTGGTGCCCCCCACGTGCACCTACCCGCATACATGAGGCCGCTTTCTGAGGGTAACTATCCAACGTAACGATTATTACGAAAGAAAAAGGAGGGAAGAAGGAGAATTCGCGCGTCGTCCACCCCATATTCCTTCGTTCCGGAACGACTCGCAATTGCATCCCCTCCCCCCCCCCCCGCCCTCTCCTCCCGCTATCACCCTTCCCGCCATCTAATGACGGCGGCGTTTGTCGGCGGCAAATGAGAGTGAATGTCGCTAATATAGAAACTTTTTCCGCCGCGGGACCCTTTCGTATGGCTCGGGCATTTTTCACGGCGCGCAATCGAGATGAAAAAAAAAAAAAAGAAAGGATTTTGAATCCCTCGATTTGACGAGGGTTAGGCGCGACCCTTCTCTCTCCCTCCCCCTGCGATACCATTAATTCTTTTTCGCCGATTATTAATAAGCTCCGCGCCCCTTTACTTGGGGAGAATCACGCAATCGACGCGAGTTAGAAAAACAATTCGCGTTTCGCGAAGCAAAGATACGAAAGATCGTATTGTGATAATTACGGATCTCGAAGAGAAGATTTGGGATTTCTTTTCGGAGATGAAAGATTCTTTAATTACGATACAGGAGGAACAGAAAAAAAATTATTCCGCGTGATTTTATCATCCGATACATGTGGGCGTATTAGGCGGCCTCGCTGCGCGGCGTTAAAAATTTTGCGCCTTTTTTTGCGAGGAAGGAAAATAATTTTCGCTGACGCTTCCGCATCTGGCCGCCAAGTACATTGTATAAAAACGTGCTTATGTCGTGCATACGAGATGCGCGATATAAATCTATTGCTGGGATGAGCTAGTAAAAATGAAGCGCGTGAGATATATGTTTAACGCATTTATTTTTATCGATGATCGAGATACGAAATCGTATCTCGATGACTCACTGAATAGACGTTACATGATTCGCTTTCCGCAATATTTCCGGAAAATTTTCCGCAGCCTAGAATTTTTTAATTCTCGCCCTAGTTCGCGCGCTGTCACTGCAAAAACTCTCGGTTTACACACACATACATACACACACTTAGACACACGCAGCTCTGAGAGGTAATAAAATCGAGAGAAATATCCCGTTGGCGAGAGAGGAGACAGAGAGAGAGAGAGAGAGAGAAAGGAGAATTAGCTTCGTTCGCGGAACATATTGAAAAACTTTGTCAAATGGCACATCTTGACGCAGCCGTACGCGTTTCGTTCTTTTACGATTATTCCTTGCGTTGACGTTCCTTAATATCCTGTGCTCGCGAGAAAGGAAATCCTCTTCGCCGCGGCAATAAACATCCGTCATTCACGCGCGACCTTATATATATATATATGCGCGAAAAGGGCGCGACTCTGCGCGTATTGCCCTCGCGTGTGATAAGGGGTGGGAGAGAGGCGCACTTAACCCGTTGTTTATTGGAGCCATCTCATTAGGGAAATATTCCGAGACCCGTGTGGACATATCATCAATGTTGCGTGCGCGCGCGGAGGAGAGGTGGGGAGCACTAATTATAACATACCACGCGAGGAAGGCCCGGTATGCGAGCTATGCGCGCGGCCAAAAGCTCTCTCCCTCCTCCCTCCGCTTCTCCCCCTTTCTCATATCGCGTACTCCCAAACGCACCATCGATAGACCGCCGCCTATCTCACCGTGTTATCAAATATTTACGCTGGCATCGCGACACGCTTTACCACTGTCCACTTTGCGCGAATCACTGCAAGGGGTCGACTCGGCACTTTTCACAGGCGCCTCTTCCTTGGGTTGGAAAGTGGCCTCGGAGGCATCGATCTATCCGAATTCAATTCAGCTTGCCGTTCTCTCTCTCTCTTTCTCTCAGCAGTTTATCGATCCTCTTCGTTTCTTGGGACTCGTATAACTAGTCGAGTTTTATTTCGATGGCGATAAGAAGAAGATAATAGTGAGACGCTAAATAATTGCGAGTCACCTTTTAAAGGCAATCTTCAAACAATAATTAAGCTAATGCAGCGTCGCTAAGAGCCTCGCCGGTGCTTTCGCGTAAACGTCACTGGAGGAGAAGAAAATATAGACGACACATGCGAGAGAGTATACAGGCTATAATCGTGATCCGGTCAGAATAGCCGGAACGCGTCGCGCGTAATCGAACGATACCATAAATTCGGACGAGCAACTATAGTCGGCGCCGTATTTTCTCGGCAATGACCGTACGTGAGCGGAGCTCGTTTAACGATGAAATTTCTCCGGAGGAACGCACGCTTCCAACGTCAACGCCCGACGGTTATTATGTCGAACGCGCCGCGGTTTCCTCCCGGACGTCATTATCAATTTTCCCGCGTGTAATTACGGTAATTTTTGGTTCCGCAATACGTTACGTTTGGCAATAATCTGATTAATTGCGGGCTTGAACGTGTACGTGCTCCATTCTAGCGTGCGCTTCCGTTTCTGCCTCCATTATTGCGTGCAAATGATTGACGACTATAATTGTTATAGCAGTAAGAAAAATAATAATAATTCTTATCGCCAGAGACGCTACCGTGTGTCTCTTGATAATGTAATTGAATAATGGACGCGCGAGAGAATATTATATATTAGGAACTGTGTTTCAATGTACGTACATAAGCGCGGTTTCCTGTCAGATTTAATATACGATCGATTCTCACCGCGTTCGATAACTATATACCGTCCATGATTAGATAGCTATAATTATAGTTGTCGCGGCAAGATGTTATAATCTGTTACAACGTTTCATTCGCGAGAAATGTATTAAGGGCCGGATGTCTACGACTGGAATTTTTAAAAAACACGACCGATACACGCTTCGAAATAGTTTGACCTTTATCTCGCGCGTGACATATAACTTCTTTAGATATGTTATCAATAATTCAGAAAGGACAGTCGATGTTCCTGTGTCAGATATTGCCTCGAGTTTAATCCGAGCGGGCACTTCAGGATTTGACTTCTATCTCGCTTTCCCTCTTTCTCTCTCTCTCTCTCTCTCTCTGCGACAGTCTCATAAGTCTACGAATTAACCTTTGACGTCAGACTCGCGCGAGGTCGATGCCGCTGCTGCGATCGATCGACCTCGCTCGCACCTGGCTCTCTCGTGATATTCACTTTTTCGTCGATCATAGTTACACAAAATTATCGAACACTTGCAATTTATTCGCTTCGAGTTTCGTTCACGCGTAATTACGTCGAATAAAATACGATTAATGTGCGCGCGATGCGAAGCGTGAGAAATTCAACGATAAGATATAAACGCTCGTCCGTGCGTGTTTTTATGCGTGTGTATCCTATGAAAAAAAAAAAAAATAATAATAATAATGAGATTGCATTGTTAAATTGTTTTGTAGAATATAAAAATGAGAAAAAGAAAAGAGGCACGTATATTAATGTTCTCTATTATTTATCTCCACCAGTCGTGATGTTGAAGAATAATAAGATAATACCTCCGTCTCGTATAAAGTGCGGAGAAAGAGATGAAGAGAAAATTTTATTCCACGTTTTTCCTCCGCGCCAGATCCAAAATTCCTCCCATTCGGCGGTTCTCCGAGTTTTATATCTCAAAATTGAGATATAAAACTTTCCGTCATAGAATCGTTCGCCGATTACATTTATGCCGGGAAGAACCCTGACGGAGAGCAGGGATTCGGTTACAGGAAGCTCGAGAGCTCGTGGGAAGACCTTTCGGCGAAACCAGGCCGTGGATCTTGGGGATTCATCCTCGGATTACGAGGCGTGTGGAAACTGTCCGGGGGTCGTGGCCCCGGGCCGTGCTCCCGGGGGTTGTAGGTCAGAAGCTACGACTGCCCTGTATGCACTCTCGAGAATTCAGAGCCCGCGAACGAAGGGGGAGGGGGGGAGGGGAGGGGAGGGGAGGAGTGTCTCCCCGCGTCGATATTCACCGACTGTATAATTTTCGTCGAGCTCTCGAGAGACGTCGAAAGAGAGGGAGAAAAAAAAAAAAAAAAAAAAAAAAAACAAGCCGTTTGTGATGACAGAGCGCGCAATTATTGCGAATCTATTCCGCGATAAGATCCCGCGATCACGTTTAACTTCCGATATCGATGATAAAACTTCCGGTCGATCGGCGATCGTTACGCTTACGCAGATTATGGGCGCGTTCGTTATCGTGATCGCCGAGAGATCCGATCAGATTTATTATTTATATTTACGTTTACATTCGTAAATCTGATTAATCGTAACTATAATTAACGGTATATATCGGTATATATTGCTTTCCGCATGCGATTGCATGAGAGCTATAAGCGCTCATACAACATGAAAATTACGCTAAATTTCTAAATCGCGATCATAGGTGCGGTTAATGGTTTAATAAACCGATATTAATATCCGCGCAATCGTTTATACGTCTCGCCGACGATAATAGGCGCGAAAACTGATATCAAATCCCAATCGAGCCGTGGTTTAAGAGACGCTGCATGTGTGTACATGGGTGTGCGTATTCCACCGTATTTCTTACAAATTCCATAAATCAACGTATTCTCACGTCCAGATCGTTATCTCGCCCGCCGTTTCGCTCCTTCCTCCTCTTTCCTTCAACTCAAGCTCTCTCTTTCTCTCTCCTTTTTTTTTTCATCTCTTCAACGAGACACCCTCGGCATTATGCGGCAAATAAGCGATAACAAGAGCGAGCGACCGTCGTTCCCTTACCGCCCACAGACGTCCACCATAATCAAGAAGCCGGCGATGCGTTCATTCGGCCAAATATACGGGGAGCTGTATATCGCATAGCGCGTTTACGGCCGTAATGTAGAGAGTTTCAACACGCGTGTATACACGGATTCACCGGAGTGTGCACGCGCGCGTGCAAAGGCAGCGCTTATTGATGACGGTCGGGGGGTGGGGGGGGGGGGGAGGGCGGTCGTGTTGGCGTGCGAGGTCGAGCGAGCCACCACCACCGGGGGTCGGCATGCAACCGAGAGCCTAACCGCCACCGCCAACACTATCGTCTCTCGCCCGCGGAATAGATTATAGAATAATACCGTGATTCGAATCGCACATAATGCCTGCGGAACCTCCGGCCTCTGCGGCCTCTCGCAAAATCAACCCTCGCGTCACCACCCAGCCCATCCTGGAGGGGGAGGGAGGGGGGAGGAGGGAGAGGGTAGAGACTCCTTGGGCACGAAAGCGACCGGGGTGAACGAGTCTAATGGTCGTCCGCGTCCGATATCGGGCGCGGCGATCTCGGTCTGAAAACGGCGCGACGCCTTTTTGTCGAAAATTCTTCCTCGCAAATTAAAATCCCCGACCCCGTAATCGACCGGCACTAAAGAATTTTTTCGCCGAGAGAGAAGTGCTACTTTCATATAATTTGCCTTCGCGTTTACCAACACACTGTAGGGAAGAGAGAATAAAAATAAGGTATATAAGAGGCAGGGATGAGAAAAAGAGATTTTTAATTAATTCTCTAAAATTGTAGAATATATCGCTCTGTGTGGCTGAGGGGAGGGGGAGAATTAGTTATTCGCTGAATGTATATATTTACAAAAGTTTGTATTTTCAGAGAAGTAAATATTAGTTTTTATATCCGGATGAGTAGTTGGAACGTTACATCTCTCTTGGAGTATTTTTTTATTTAATGATGGAATTTCAGCACATGTTAGACAAACTGAAAGTCCATATTTCTTAAAGTTTGGCTTGACATTTTTAGCTTATAAGAATCGCGAAAATTCTTTGTAAGAATACATTTCGATATGCATGCGATTAATAAGGAATTATATAAGAATCTATCGATTCAAAAAGCATACTTTTTTAACATCAAATTTTTATTAAAAATAGACAAATAATGTTTGTTAAATAAAAGAATATGTATTTTTAAATTAATTACTAATTTAATTAATAATAAAATTATTTAAAAGGCGTGTCATCAATATTCTTTTATTTCAATACCTTTTTGCAATTTTTCCATATAGATTTTATTAATAAAAATATTTATTTTAATAAAAAAAAAAAAATGTTATTTTTCTATTTATTTAAATAAAAATTTTACACGATGTTAAACAATCTCTTGTTTTTTTATCGATAGCCACTTCTGATACTCTACACTCTGCGCATTATACCGGGTACGAGATTAAAACATTTATTTCCCTTGGCGCAGATGTATGAAAGATATGTTTGCGATACTAATGCTCGACGACTGGATCCCCGCGGTGACGGCCACCCCTATCCCGTCGCGAGTATTTACCACCCGTCAAAATTCTGATTGTACACCGGCGGAGGCGTGAAACCCCCCTGCGTTCTTGTAATCGGCCGCTCGTCGGATTGTTTTAGCCGCATTTGTGTTTCTACTCCACGCCTTTCCTTGTCTGCGTACGACGCGATTTTCGCGTTTATTCTCCCGCGCGTCTCGCGTTTCCGCTTTGTCAAGTACCCGAAAACTGCTCCGTTTTAACTGGCCGATTACATTTAAGAAAGTTGCGCGAAATCTGTAGCAACTATTTCCTAGATCAAGCACTATTTTTCTCGATAAAGCTCGGCGATATCACGATTTCATCGCAGATTGAATTTGCAAGATAGTCGTCATTATTCATATATCTGCTGCCACGGTAACGATATAACTCTATCGTGTACAATTAAATTGCTGATAGTGAGATCAGACAAATTCAATGAATTCTAATTGAAACGGTATATCGAAATAAAATTGTGATATTTATTACAGTTATTGATAAATTGTTTCTCTCCAGAATATAATGTTTTTTCACGGGAGAATTTATTACTACAATTGAAAAGAACTTCCTTTATTTTAAGCATGAACTCTCCTGTCGATAAAACTGTCAAAGAATCTGCTGGAGCGTCGTTAATTATAATTTCATTTTCTGTCATCAAACATCTTTGTCGATAAAGAAACCTTGTTGTAAAGCTTTAAAGCTAAAAAAGATCGACGCTTTCTCGAGGCGTGACGCGGAGATGAATCTTGAACGAGCGGCATGATATTTCTCGAAGGCATATCGCCTGAATAGTAAAAGCCACGCGTCCCAATCAAAAGTTATACGACACGTGGGCCCTAAAGCTGAATCCGATAACACGCCCTTTTACACGTACATGCGTTGTATGTCGGTCTGCGTGGCAATAGTCTCGGAAACTGCCGGCGAGCGGAAATGTGCCGGCGTGAAATAAAGATCGCAGATTGCGGGGCGGTACGCGCTTCGGGAATTAAGCCGCCTCCCGCGTTGAAATCCGCGTAGCGGCCCCGGCTTCCCTCTCATAGGTACGTACGCGAGACTTCCCGTAAAAATTTATGTCCAGCTTTCAAATGTTCGATGCACATATCGCGCGTGTCCCCGCCTGCGAGCGGGACTTTTATGGAAAGCCTCGTAATTCTTCTCTTGTTTTAGCGGCAGTCTCGAAATCTGTTCCATCCATATCCCCCTAATACGCTGCGATCACTTCTGCGACGAAAGAAAAATTATTAGCCCGAGTTATATTGAAATATATAATGTCAAATATTTTAATTATAATATATTATTAATTATATTACTTATTTAATATATAATATATAATATTTTATATTAATGTAATATTACATAATGTTGTATGTATGTTACATATATTAGTATTTATCCAATATATAAATAAATAAATTTATCCAATAAATAATATATATTGGATAAATAAATTTATCCAATATATAAATAAATATATAAATAATACATATAAATAATAGATTCTATATTCTATTCTAATTACTTCTATATATAATAAATATATATTTCATTATATACAATTATAATATATTATATATTAATGAATATATATTAATAAAATTAATAAAATTATGATTATTGAAAAGTACAGGCACTATACGTGCGTGAAAACTTTTATAAATATCTGACAGACGTTAAAATATATCCTAGCATATATCCAGTCACCGACGCTAAAACTTTGATGGGTACACCTTGCCCATAATGCGCTTGAAGATATTCTACTATATCCCTAAATTGCTGACACTTTGCGAGCGAAGAAGGCGCGTTTGTGCGAAACTGCTGGCTTCGAACGGTATTAAATTGCTCGTGTCCAACGTAGTGTCTTCAAGCGAACAACAGTGACGGCGGCAGATGTAGAGCTCGTTACAGACGGAAGATGAAAGTCGTTAACGTCTCGTATATCGTGTCCGCGTTACGTACGTACGTAAAGTTTTGATTTCGCGTAAGACGCCGCCGACTGCCGTTTACATCGCGCGTATATAAATCGCGTTACGACAGCGAGCGAAACGATCGTGGACGCAAGATATCGTCGACCGTGTAAAAAAAAAAAAAAGATGAGGACGAACGTCGATAGCTGTGATCGAAGCCGGCAAATCAGGCTTATGACATATACGTCGGTCGAGTTAAATCGTGACTCCTCGCGAGATGAATAATCGCGTTAAAATTCCGCGCTTCTCCCTCGCGAGATTAGAGATCAGGAGAAATTCGTGTAGATGTGCAAATGTACACTATCGACGATAATAATCAAACTGCGGTGGCGTTGGTTGGTTTCGCCAACGCGAAAGACGAGCCGTCGCGCCCGGCTCTGACGGACAGGTGTAAAATTGGATTGCGGTAAATCTTAGGCCGCCGGGGGTTCGCGCGAAATGCGGATTAATTACGCACGTTGACAGTGCTGCGGTCTGGCGCTCGCGGCGACCGACGCCACGGCGCGTTTGGTTGACACACCGGAGATCATTCCGATTGTGAATCTCTTCCTCGTCCTTTCGCCCTCGCCCCTCGGCATCGCGCGGAAACAGTGCGACAGCCGTCCGATCGCTCGTGTGCCATCGTCCCGCGTGCGGGACAAGCGACAGGCGGATTATGAACGGCGGTCGCAAGCGTGTAAATTCGCGCATCGATCGATTATCGTGCATAATTAAATGGATATTTAAACATTACATTATATATCAAAAATAGAAAATTAATGAAAATATCGGGTATAATGAAATATGTAAAAATATAAATATCGCGAAAAATATCTGTATAGATATTAACCATCATAATTTTTGTTAAAAAATATAAGCATTTTTTTAGTATATTTAAATTATTATTGATTTGTTATCTTAATAATTGTGATATATTATTAAAATTATTAATATATTAAAAAACGAGATATCTCGAAGGCAATGCCTTTCCGGAAATTTAGCGAAAGAAAGAAGATGCTTTTTCTTACAAGAAACACCTTACTTATGTAGAACACTGTGTATATATAATTACATATATACCTATGATAAGATAGGTCATAGAACGCGAAGAGATAGTAAAAAAAGATTATGTCCTATACTTAGCTATTGATTATAAGCGATAACGCATAATAATGCATGAATTGATCGAATTATAGTACTGTCGATCGCAAACAAGCCTGTATCCTCCCGTTGATACAAGATAACACTTTTTATTTTTCATTTGCGACTACAGATCGAAAGATCGCGATGCTTAAACCTCGAATGAGCATTTTCAGTTGCGCGCAATTATTTCCCGCTGGATAAACTACCCGGGATGATCACGATAATTTCATATATATATGTATATCGACGCACGTAACGCACGTCGCAAGATAAAGGCCGTTTATATTCATGCTATCATAGATTTACACGCTAAAGGATCACAAGGCCGCAAAGTGCACACAAAGGTGTACATATTGACCGTTAATAGTATCTAATTGCGTGTAATTATTAGCGGCGCATCTCTCTCTCTCTCTCTCTCTCTCTCACCCTCGCAAACGACTGATAGCGTTTCGCTATTAGCCCGATGAATGACTAATTAATAAGCGTTCGCAAATGTCGGGCTTTGCTCGCGCATACGAGAGAGGACGATCGTGTCGATTTCTATCTCCGTCGCCGTTTGTTCAGCCGTATCACGTCACTGTGTCACTCGTAGGGTAATAATACAAGCGCGCGTGCATCCCGGTGGGCTGCGTTACAATTATACAACCGCCCGACACATTTTGACAATCCGCTGAGTAAAAGCGCGCAGATCGAGCGTCCGGACGGCGAGGAAGGGGGGGGGGAGGAGGGGGAGGGAGGGAGGGGAGGAGGGAACACCAACACTTTTGCGCAATAAAGTGCGCTTCGATGTATCATAATTTCGCGCATAGAGCGCGGATAATTGCACGCTCGATTTTACACGCCGCGTCGTTGCAGCGGCGGTGGGAGGCGGGAAAAAAATAACTATAAATAAACAAATAAATAAAAAGCGACGCGCGACCCGTTAAATCCCTCGGTCGCGCATTAAAGCCCCGGTTATTTGAATATATCTGTGTGTTTTGTTACGCGCTCGACGAAAATCGCGCCGTGCTTTATTTAGTTATTACAGACGGTGTAAGCAGAAAAAAATAAACGCGCGTGCGCGTTCAGATCGTATGGCTGATAAATCCCAATCATTTTTTGCGTTTCTGCTACATGCGTTTTCACAAATCAAATTTCGAAAAGAGCGCTTAACGCGCGGCAGAAATAAGCGTTGCATCGCGATAAATAATTTGAACTATATATA
>JBCEZX010000045.1:2677143-2729913 GCA_039654345.1 Cataglyphis cursor | reverse complement strand
TTAATATGTAAGTAATTATATACACATACACATAAAATAAATGGCGCGCGCGTAGCGCGCGTTTATAATATTCTAGTTTATTTAAAAGTATAGAAATATATGCGGCGAATGCATTTTTTTTTCTATAACACTTAAGTTAATAACAAGCTATTGGATATTTCTACGATTTCATATATTGGAAAATAAAAGTAATAAATGATCATTCATGTCAAAATGTTGCAAAATCTCATATAGTAACCGGAAACACGTTCAAGCATCTATAAAAATAGAGTTCAATCCAGATTCTATCTTTCCATTCAAACTTTATCTCTCTCTCTCTCTCTCTCTCTCTCTCTCTCTCTCTCTCTCTTTCTCTGTACCAACGGCATATCGGAGCCTTTCCGATGTTCAAGAGTTAAAGGACCTGCCACGCTTTTTCGAGCAATCTTGCCGTCAAAGAAGATTCCTCTTTCGATTTCCGATCAAAGAAGCACTGAGAATATTTGCTTCAAAAATATTCCTATAGACTGTTTAAATTTTTTGCACTATTTTACAATTTCATTTAATCTCATATCACGAAATATTCAATGTTGTTAATTTTATTATAGAAAAGGAAAATTTGCAAAACGTTGTTTTCTCTATGAAAAAAATCAAGATTTATATATGCAGGATAGAATCACACATTTGAAATTATCACTTTGATTAACATCAATGTTATTATTTATAGAGTAAAATTAAATTAAAGTGAAATGTAAAATTTCAAAGAAAACATTTTTTTTCTTTTTTTTATGTATTATAATCTCTCATTTTTCTCTACAGGTAATAAGACATTAACCAACGACCTATATGAACATATATCATATATATTATTCCAATAATATAATTTTATATTCTCTTTAATAAATAGATTTGAACAAATTAGATATTTTTGCAATATTTTTTCTTACAAGCGTTCTGGCAAATAATCAGTCTCTCAATTTCTAATGTCATATTTGTTAATTCAATTGTTACAGCAGAAAAATGCATTTTTCACAGCATTCCTGCATTTTCAAATAAATTTAATCCTTAGAAAGTGACATTTCTTTAAGCGGATATAGTGCAGAAATTCACAAGACATTGGATTGTCAATTTCTTCTTTTAAAGACAGTCTATCGCCAGTTATCTCTCATTAAGACGCGCCGGTGGTCTTATCTTAATTCATCTCTACTGGCGGACTGGCAAACGTTGATTATAGAATGTTCCGTCTTTTCTCTCGGCTAAAACTGTCCCTCGAAAGCATATCGCATCGTTCGGTCCCAGCCGTCTCGTCGCTCGAGCGGCCAGCGGCAGCAGCCGGCTTTCCGCAGTCGCTTCGAGCCACTTCCTTTGATCTTAACCTCGTGGAAGCAGGCCTCTTTTCAAGCATCTCAGCGGGCTTATGGGCACGTAATAGGTACCCTTCGCGAAAAACCGAGCCACGGAGAGAATAATCATCCGGAAATCGTCGCGTCTGGCCTGGAAAGGCCGGCCTCGAGAGCATCTTCGAGTCATTCTCTCTTTCTCTCCCACCCTTTTTAAATCTCCGCTCTTTTACTCTTCACCCTTTACTCGCTTTTTGCTTCTCTTTTTCCCCACTTTCTCTCGACGGCCACTCTACGAAATTATTACGCGAGAGGAGAGGCGGCATTGCCTTTTAGACACGCCGCCACGTTATATAAGGATCCGAAATTACTGTACGAGAATTATTAATATGAAAAGAGGATACTATATGGAAATTATTACACGTTGTACGCAATCTGAGCGGGGGAGTGAGGACTATAACGCGATTTAATACACGTCTCATGGGATTTCTTAGATTTTCTGTTACACGAAGAGGAGAGGATTAAATGTCCAGGGAGCAAACAGGTTGCGCACTATTGTCTATTGTCGTAGCTGCAGTTTGTCTTGCCGGTAGAATTGCGAGACGCGCGACCCGTAAATTACAACCCGATAAAGGCAACTAAAAGGAGAGACAGACTGCCGCCACTTCGTGTCGCGATCAATCAAACGATCGAGGACGAGCGGAATAGACGGCGCGGACAATATCGAGATACGAGTGGACGCGCGCGTTCTCTCTCGATATTCCCCTTCGCCCAGGAACGACGAGCGCTCTCTCGAAACGACGAAATAAAGGGAACCAGGCGCCGCAGACAATAGCGAAGTCCTTGACAGCGCCGCACAATTTATACGCACGCACGCACGCACGCACGCAGGCGGGCACGCGATTCGGATCGCGAGAAGCATCTTTTGATAGATTTATGGGCGGAGGTCTCTCGATATAAAAGTATTATACGGACTCGTCGGGCTTGCCATCTCGTGTTCCACTGCGGGCCATCTCGAAAAAAAGCATCGGACATGACGGACGAGAGCGTCGAGTACATCGATCGTGATCTGTCCGCTATTGACGCATCGCTCTCGACGGTGAAATAAGTTTGCGAGAGAATGAGAAATCGCCGAATCGAGGATATAAGAATGGAAAATGACACCTCGACAGTCTCCGATGACTGTCTTGTTCGGCGATTGATTTTTTTTCCTCTTCATTTTGCAAACGCCGTTGTATATTTCTTTCTCGTTACCGAAGACCGAAATGTTGCGTTCCTTGCTCGCAACCTCTAACGTTAATCTTTAAGCCTGAACATGCGCAATACGTTTTCTTTCCTTTCACCCTTCTTCACGCGCGTGTTTACAAAAGAGCGTGCGGCTGCAATAAACCACATGATTCAGGGGGTAACATGTACCGAATGTACAGAGTCATCGTCGCGAGCAGGCGCAACTCGCAAACTTATTTTCGGGGGATTACCTCGGGCGTCCCGAAGAAACTTTTGCCGCCCTCGCTTGGTGTAATCGCGAATGTTGCGCCAAGATTTTGGAGCAACGCAAACAAGAGATTTGGATGTACGCGTGGATGCACTCGGCGGGCAGGGTTATTGCCCGTGTACCTGAGACCGTCGGCGCTCGTTTACGCGAATCGTCTGACGGGTAGTATTTATGCGCGCACAATAAACCCTCGCCGCCCTCGAGGAATTATATTTCGAGGATGCAAATCCACACGCGGGGTGGTAAGCGCGCGCGCTCTCGAAACACCACGGAATGTTTTCTGATTCCACGACGGACGTGGGAGAAAGAAAGAAAAAAAGGAAAAAAAAAAAAAAAAAAAAAAAAAAAAAAAAAAAAATAGAAAGGAGAAGATATTCCGAGACCGCCTTCTACTTCGAAGCGGCGCGAGCGCGCTTGGCATCAAAGAAACGCGGAGAGCGCATGCGGGGAACAAAAGCCACGCGAGAACGCCGAGGGGAAAAGTTGGAAATTATACGATTACCTCACCGCGCCGCAGGTTCAAGCTCACTATTCCCTCGCTGGAATTGGATCCATGAGAAAATATGCCCTATAATAATCGCAGCGGCTTTATCACGAAATAATATGTTCGGCAAAGATTAGAGACGATTTCCGGTCGCGCTCGATTATCGAGCTTTGCCGGTATAATCTGGGGTGGACGATTATATTATAAAATATCTAATCTTCCAACATACACACACACACACACACACACACGTACACATGTATCCGATTGCCGATCGCTATCATTAATACGAATATTTTTTGCGAATATTTTTTTACGAATATGTGTAATTTTTCATTTAATTTTTTATTTATGAAAAAATTGCGCGAATAAAATATTTATTAACGCTTTTCGACTGTTATCGATATAATTGCTTCTACACAGTTGTCGGCAATAATCGTCTCGCATTGTTCAAAGTTCAGAGTTAATTATCAAACTTTAGTATACTTCTATCATTTGCTACAAGAGAGCGCAGACGAACGACCTTTAAACGCAAGTTCCGAATTTACTAAGGTTACCAAGTGACTTAATTAACTCGTTACAGTACTTAGTTACACTTCTTTGACTTTTGTCCGAGAGGGACAAGAGAAATGAATGAGAAATTCGAAATTAAAAATGCAGTGAGAAACGTATTTTTAACGCGCATGAAATTGTATGTAATTTAAAAAAATATACAATTTATTATTGAAACATTATAATATACATCTACCTATCGAAATTATTTTAGTATAAAATATAACGAAATCTTTTTACATATCAGATAAATCGCGCAGGGAGACAGCACGCTGGGCTCTATATGGTTGTTATAAATTTTATTTGATTGGATACCAAATATTAATTCCCTTTATCGAATCTCGCAGAAGCGAAATATCCTCATCAATTTATAACACATGTTGTACACCGATTACAGGGACATGCGATTAAACGTAAAGTAGAGTTTATCAGCTTTTATCGATCATATTATTGTCTTATTTCCTTTCATTTGAAGTTTCGATGTATAAACTATCGAGTAATATTTAAAATATAATATTATATTATATTCATATACATACATATATACAGAATGTTTCCGAATTAAATACGTTTTAAATTGAAAATGTAAGTTTAGGACTTTAAAATAAGTGAAAAGTTTCTCTAGAAACATGCTCCTCGTTTAAAAGATATGACATTTATGGCTAAGAATGATAAATAAATTATTGCGTGATTATTAAAACAAAGTTTTTCTATAAATGTAAATTAATATTACGAAACACCCATCGTATCAATCAATCGCACCGAGAAATATTTTAATTTATTCAATCTGTACATGTACTCATGCATTTTCCTTGTTAATGTTTAAAATTTTTGCCAGAGCAATTCTCGATGGTGAAAAATTTGATTCTCGTAGCGCGCGGCACACGAAACAATGGTGATTTCGCACGAGCGCGCGAATTTCACGTTATATATATATATGACGCGATAATTCACGTGAGGATTTTCAAAACGAGGATAAAGGGAAGAGTGGTACGTGGCCGGAGAGTAGGAAGACAGTCGAGGAACGTACGCTGGTACGAAGTTGGCCGCGTCGTCGGGGACAAAAAACTACGAGCACGGTCGGAAAGTTACGATTTTTCCACGGCCTAGTCGGGCTAGGACGGCTCGCTTAGCGCTCGCGAGCCGGGGGTATAAAATTTATGTGGCAACTTTCGCCAGGAACCAAATGCGGAGAGATCCGGATATTATATATCGCCCGTAGAAGTCAGTAAGAAGGGGTAGTTTATCCTTTGGCAGACACCGCGGAGACGGGCCGGGCTTCGAGGATATACCGTGGCGGCCCTTTTACGGACCTTTGACTTTGGTGTTTCTGAAAATCCACCGGCTCGTTCTACATAGAATTATTTACGAGCGACCGGCCTTCCTCTTTCAAGCGGGCATGCGATAGTCCAATTTCACGAGGGCCGTTTTAACGCATTAACGCATTTGGGCTAAGCTTTCGTTTACACCTGAAGAAATTTTCAATTATAGTTGATATATTAAAAAGCGAAGTAATATTAATTATATACATATTAAACATTACTTAACATAATGAAATGTTTTCGGAATTTAACATTAATTATTTTTATATTTTGCACACAGTTTTTATAATACATTGAATAAGGTCGATAATAAATTTCTCCTGCTCCAAGAATGTAAATGATTCTGTTTAAATTTCTTTTTCCTCGTTAATAATCGTTTTTTCGTATACTCGAATAAAAGATTATTCTCAACGCAAAAATGTGTAAATTTTTTTTCCGGAAATTACAAAATAAAATTTGTCGAGTCATTGTTAGATGTAAAATTAAGGACGTTGTTTGTGTGAAAATATTATATAAAAGATTAATAAATGTTGTGTAGGAAAATATTTTCATTTTTAAAGAGAATATTTCTGTTGATTTTCTTTGGTTGTGTGTGAAATAAAATGTGGGAAAGGGGAAAATATATGATGTGCAGACTTTTAAGTACCACATAATACACATTTTCACAAGATAATTCCTCGCATTTACGCATCGCGTAAATCGCACAGTCAACGCGAACAGAATTACTCGTAATTTTCGGGCGAGAGAGCGAGTTTATCACCGAATACTAATGTTTCTCTCTGGCGGAAGCCACTCAACGTATTATGAAAATCACGCGAATACGTAAGTGATTCGCGCCACGAGAAATCTCCTTTCATACTCTAGTAACTTTTCCGTTCGCGCGACGCTCCATCGGTACCGATAAGGTACACGTTCATTCATTCAGGATCACGTACGTATTTCCCGGGAAATCTGCGAAATTTTACAAAGACCTTAACCCCCGTAGTGCACATCTATGAATTACAGATCGGCAGGTTGATCTCGTCCCGTGTCATTTCGCGCTCCCGAACGTGCGTTCGCAAACACGTTTCTCATACAAGGACCTGCTTATCTAGAAAAAAGAACAGGGATAATAGGACCGCATAAGAATGTGCGTAAGAAAGGCACTTCTTTTTTTTATCGCAAAGTAGCGAAAGATATTTGACACGAATAAATCTAAGACAATTCTAAGAGACTACGAGACTGTAGATTTTTCTTTTTATCTATAAAATGCCTCTTAATGTAAAGAGACAGATATTGCACTCGTTAACGTTTCCGCGAAGGATTGAGAAATGTTTTACGGGAATGTAAATGTCTTGGTATTTCCTGCGAACGCCGGGAATGGATTATTACAAAGTCAATGAACGCGCTTGGTGCTTTTAATTAAAAGACGTTGCGCAACGCCAAGAACGTTGATGATAATAATTATCAGTATTTTTGTCAAGTCGAGTAATTTTTTTATTTTTATTCGAAGAACAGGAGTATCATTTAAAATGTTTGGATAATTGGAGAATCTGTTAGAGAGGAAGTTGAGTGACAGAGAGAAGATATTTTGAGGGCACGTGACGTGACGTGACAGCCTACAATCGCTTTACATATTCATGGATGTAGCTTCACAGACGTGCATCGCAAAATTATGGAATTCAGCAACCTCGTCGTCTATTCACAATTGTTCCAGATTCGCTACCGGTTGATAATACACATGTCATCTAGTTTGCTTTAATCGTTTTGAAAACCTTTCGTTTGACTCGCGTAAAAAATGATCGAGAAGAGATTAATCAAGAAAAGAATTAACGACGCGAAATATTTAAATGTTAAGTTAATACAAAAATTTGTGCGAAATTCGAGACATGCGATATATGTTAGATTTAATTCTAAACTTTCCGACTTACTGCGCACTTATTTATAGCGAGACATATTCTCGAGATTAATGAAGTGAGAGTATCGAGACAGACGGTATACAGTCGTTTTACGACGATCGATCGCGCATCTGTATCCGGAGGATACGAACACGAGCTTATCGATCCTGTCCTTAGAACGCGGAAACGGGTCGGCGACTTTCATCTCTTTCCATTGAGCGCGCGAGAATTAGGGTTGGGCGAGGATCCTTTCCGAGGATCCTTTCCGACGGACTCGAGAAGGGCCTGAAAGCCGAGGACTCCCGAGGGTTCTTTCTTACGATAAATTTCACCGAGTGTCGGGTCAATCTTTCCGGGTCGACCTCACCCGCGAGCTTTGGCGAGGCCGCGCTCAATTAATCTCGGCTCTAACGCGACGATACTCGTTCTAATTACACGCGCGATGCTCCGTCTCGCCTTTCACCTTTGCCTTACAATGCTCTTCGTTTTTTTCTTATCGCGCGTAATTTTACTATGGATTCCGGATACGCATTCAACCTGGTCGACGACGGCGAGGCAAATATTTGTTCGCACAATGCTCGCGGTGTATCGAACTCTTGGAAATTCAATATCGCGCACAAAGAAATCGGCCGCGCCCGCGCGCGACTTGCCCTTTTGGACACGAGAAAGAGATATGAGAATATCGACTCATCTCTTTCTCACTTTCTTTCTTACGTCATCACCTTTTGCTTCCGAGAATTCTAAAGATTCCGCGCTATCTAAAGATATCGGTTTGGATTTTAAGAAGTTTCCCGAATAACCGCATGTGTCGAGAGCGAAAGAGGAATGCGCGATGGGGCGGACAGGAAAAAAAAAAAATAAAATAAAAGACGAAGATAGATGGACAGTTGGAAGGGTTGAGCGAGGAAGCGGCAAAAGAAGATGCGCGAGCGACGCATCTCTTCTTTCGAGGCATTTCTATGACGTTGCTGCGTTTCGTGGTTCATTAGGGAAAAAGGGTTCGCTCTTTGTTGGTCGGATACCATTGCGAAATACACAGTGTTGGGTGATTCTATATCGCGCATCGACCGACAACACGAGTTTCGTGGGCTATTAGCCCACGTTATTCGAGGCCGCTGCCACACGCCAGACAGACTTCTCGGCCGGAGATTTCTCCCCGGCTGATAACATCGCCGCGATAACTGCATTCAGCTGGGGCGACGCGACCGGAAGTCTCGGGAGGGGGCGAGCACGACGCGGGTAATTAATCTTATCGAGGACTGCTATTCTTGCGCCGGACAGTAAGCTTTGAATTAACGTGCCGCGCGGCGTAATAATTACCGCGGACGTGACGGAATGAGTGCATATCCGCGCGAAAGATATTACGCTCCCTCGCGTCACTCTCTCTCTCTCTCTCTCTCTCTCTCTCTCTCTCTCTCTCTCTCTCTCTCTCTCTCTCTCTCTCTCTCTCGCGCGTGCGTTCCCTTAATACACGTCGAGGATTAAAGTCGTGTTTATCTCTCTGGATGGTGTTTCGTATAGATTTACGAAACAGGCTCATAATTACTCTCGTCGCTCATAACAGCGATATAACTTGGAATTTGTGGGCCGCGCTCTCATTCGGGGGGGAAAGAATCCCCCGGAATGAAGGAGACCTACAATCGCGTATCGAGGCCACCGTCGGCGGATTTTTTGCAATTAGCAAAGTGCCAAGCCAATGGCAGGCGCCGACTGAATGTGACGCCTCGCATTGTACCTCGTCTATTCGCGATCATTTCGAGGATGTTGGACTTTTCTCTATTCGCGCGCGCGCGCGCGCGCTACCAAAAGCGCGTATTTCGCCGATATCGAAACGAAGCGGAAGGCGTATGGTATCCTAGATGTTCACGGGGGGGGGGGGAGGGGGAGGGGGGGGGGAAGCGCGACAATGCGAGATTGGAAAAGCGTAGAATAGAAGACATCAACGTGATGTTACGGCGATATAAACGCGACGATATAGACGCGAGATAAGAACGTATTCTCGTCCAAAGAAATTTTCTTAAATGAAAGGCTTTTCGAATTAATAAGAGAGAAAATATTTTCTAAAAAAAAGGATATGACGATTGAGTTGATTAATTTTTTATCTCGAACGGGGAGACGCGCGAGAAGACATGCGTAAAGGTCCGTTAGATTCTTTCAGCCGTCGCTTTCGGCAATCCATCCAATCCATTTACGGGAATTTCGGATAGCGTTCGGAGAGCAACAATGGACGCCACTTTCTGGCCGGCGAGAGTCGTTTGGGTCGAGTTAATCGGAAACTCCGTAAATCGACCGGAGAATTACGAGAGTCCATTTGTCGATGCCGGTTGAGATTAGAGCGGGCGCTGTGTAAACAGGGGCAAAACGGTGTAAACGACGCTCGGGACGTCCGTACGTAACGCAATTGCGCGGCGCTCGTCATTATTTCACGTCGGCGGGAGCCGTTGCCCATTAATCCACCTATGAAATATATCTCGCCGCCGATGAGCCGCATTAATTTAATTAAATAACGGACACGCGCGAGCTCTCTCGCGTATTCGAGCCCCCGTTACTTTTACCGCAGATGACGCATTTCTATTCATCGATATTAATATCGCGCGAGAAATCTGTCAAATTGTTTATGTTCTTAAACAAAAATAGATTATCGTTTTTGAAAAATCGAGCGATCAAGCTAAATTTAAGCATTCCATGTCAATAATGTCAGTATATTTTGTTTATATTTACTTGCTTCGTGTATTACGCTCTCTCTTTGATGAATCTTAAATAATTTTTTTATTCTAATAATAAGCCAAGTAACATTTTCGGCTAGAGACGTTTAAAATGCAGCATCAAATACGATAAATTGGGATCAAATAATTTCAGGAAATTTAATTTCCTTCTTTTATTCTCTTTTATTGACATACTAGCTGCGTTTATCGTAAATTTAAATATATTATACATTTTTATTGTAAATAAATCATTGCGTTAAATAATGACTTAATTGAATAAATATAAAGTTGAAGTCGATCACTAGTTTTATTCTCGTGCGACTTTTAATGATATTGTTATTGTAACGATATTGTTGTTAATGTTATAACGAGGTCAGTTAATTATAACTTATTCAAGTAGGCGGTCAATGACCCACGGCAACAGCCTAGTATAGTATATTTAAAAATGCATCATTGAACTTACATTATTCTGCTCTGAATGACAGCGCGCATAAAAGCGAATATATATATATATATATATATATATATATATTTTATCGTATGTTTAATGTAACGTTGAGACAGCTGACGTTGTTGAATATTTTAGAATGATAGAAATACACACAGTTTTCTTTTCTTTTCAATGTTAAAACGGTTTGATTTGTATCACTGATTTTCTCAAATTTCCGAAAGCACTTTTCCTCTATGTGAAAAATAAGTTTATACATAGGGTAATGAACGTCAGTTTGAAAGAGATATTTAAACTCTACGCAAGGCTCTTAGAAGAGGAATAACTCTATGAATATCCATGATCTTTCCTCGATCGGTTATTGCGCGGATAGTTTGCCATCATATTAGAACGCATTTTGCTAAACTATCGATCGATCAAAAGCGTTTCCTCTCTGTTCCTACTGAAGCTTCGCGCCAAGTTATTACTTCAACGCTTCGATGGGACTTGTTAATTGCATACTCCAAAAGTCAAATAACTCATGAATATCCATGAAAGATATTTTGTTGAGGAGCTGAAACTCTAAGTCTTTCTTTTAATCTTTTTTTTTTTTTTTTATCGACTATTATATATCGTAAATTATACATACTTGGAAAACGCAATAATAGCTTATTAAAACATAATATAATGACGATGATAAAAAAAAAGATTCAATTATCTAAAATATAATATTCATCTCGGTAAAAAAAAAAGGAGTAAAGTTTTATCGTTTTATATAAAGATTAATAGATTGAATTAATTTCGCGGTGGAGAAGGTTACGGAATGTAGCGTGCATAAAACGAGATTAGTTGGCAAACGGTATATCGGGATACTCCCGCGATGCTCGAAATGACATCTAATCGATAATATCGTCTGGAACGAAGGCGGCTCTTTTGACACGAGAACGACGACTCATAAATATGCATCGCTCGTGCGGGAGCCAATCTCTAAGTAAAGCCGGCTTTAACGCGGAGGCGGCTGAGTTTTGACGTGGGTGACCTGCTCGTCGCGATCTTCGGCCTCGTCGATGCCTCGACGAGATTGCACTCGTCGTTTCTCTTCCGTTTCTTATGGACGACGTACTCTCGCTGCCGTCCTCGGCAGTTTAATCGTTTCGCTCAACCAAAGTTACACGAGCTCTATTACTTTTCAAATTTTTATATTGCCTTCAAATAAATAATTAAAAAAATAAAACGGATTGCGCGTCGTGTGATATGCATGTATAGTCATTTTCTCTTACATATGTGTTACAAATTTCGATATTAATGATCTCACTGGTGTGCGATAATGCAGAGAAATTCAGTCATTATGCAAATTGATTACTCAATTAATCGCGGCTGTATGAATACGTGCCGTGTAATGATGTCACGGCACGTTGATTTATGCACGCATAGATCTTTCTTATTAACGTCACGCTAATCGACGCGTTTCTCTTCCCGGATTCGTACCGTGGAACCGCCTATCGCCACACACACACACACATACACGCATATATATATATATATATATATATAATCTATCATCAAAAATAAGATTAATCTCGCGATCGCGCGCGGAGGGCGGTCGCTCGTTAAATTAAGAGAACCGCATCTCTACCGGCGAAGAGACGATAATAAATCATAAGGTCGCGCATCGCGTCCCGGCGTCATATTTTTCACATTCGTTCTCGGTAACGATCGGGCGACATATAAAATGGCGCGTCTCTTCTTGGCGCGAGAGTCGCGTACGGTGCAACGACGAATATAATAAAAATATAGGGACGCCGGGGGAATAAAGGGATGAAGAAATCGTGGCGCGCCGCCGCCGAGAGAATGCCAGCCCCCCCCTCCCTCCCCCCCCCCCCGCCGTTCCTCTTTTCCATCCGCGTGTTACGAGACGAGAGAGCCTGCCGTTCGGTCTTGTAACTTTTGTATCTGTCGCGCCGGGTATGCATTTCGAAGGTAAAAGCGAATCACTAGTACAAGGAAAGGTCCGGTGGAAAGCGATAATGGCTCTGCGACCTACTTATTTTCCTGTGGCGAAGAAGCTGGAATGATATATTTTCATCCCCCACGGGAAAGCAAGCGGGAGGTGGGTGGGGTGGAGGGGGGGGGAGAAGGGAGCGCGGAGGGAACGACCGGTCGTACCGGCAACGGAGCGGAAAACGGCATATAGGAAGCATCGACGAAGGGTGAAGACGGTAGAACGCGTGCTCAGCTCGTACCGATAAAAAGGCGTCGAGAGGGATACGCGGCGAGCGGGGAATGGAAAGGGGACGGTAGGGATGGCGGGCGTTACCGATAAACGTTTACCTTTCTCGTTCTTCTTTAAAGTTCGCGTTTTCGTCTCTTCCGCAGATCCGCGTCCGATCCCTTCTCGCAATCCTCTCGCGCGCCATTAAGTACGAATGGGGGCGAGGTATCTCCATGTGTGTATATGTGCGTCTGACAAAGCGAATTTGAAGGATACGCGTCCGTGGGTTTCGTCACGCATTAGTAATTGCCAATTTCCAGGCTTTTCTGAAACCGCCGCTTGTGCCACGTCAAGAGAACGCCAGACACCGCGACATCGGATGACGTAATGCGCGATGAAATTCGGCGGAGGGGATCGATGAATTTAATTTCCCGCTCGTTATTCACGGAAGAATGAAGAAGGACGATTTCTTCACAACGTGAAGATCATCGATCCGTCTTTGTAAATTTGGCAAAGTATCATTTTCGGATACGCGTCTTCGCGTGCTCATCATACATTCAAATCGCGAGATCGTCACCGATCGCCGATGAACGAAGTTGGATAATCGCTGCTACATCGTTATTACAAATGAGCGATTGTCAAATACGTAATGCGTTTCGATTAACCATGTAAACCGCTGTAAAGATCCGACATACGTTACTCCTATACAGAGATCGATCGGCCGAACTTTTATGATTATTCATAAAACTCTTATGTCATCGCTCGCAGTTATTTCGGCAGAGCAAGAGAGAGAGGGAGAGTCAGCTTGCAAGTGGATCCGCCGAATCGACGGATTTCGAAACATCATAAATACGATGAGATTCATGAGAACGGAATTATGACGAGGAGAAAGAGGAAGGACGATCCATGTCCCGCGCGATATATACCGGCGTGCGATTATAAATGACAGAGGCTAAACGATCGGGCCACATTGTCGATTGCGGAAGCCCCCTCATGGATATTCATAGATTGCTCGCATCGCGTCCTAGTACATACCATTAATCTGACACTTCAATCGCAAGAGCAACAATTCCTTAATCACGACGAAGAAAAGAGTAAACGAGACGAGGACCGATTCTTGTGCGGCATTATTTATGATAACCCATATTCAGACCATCTCTTTAGTCATTATTTATTAAAATCTTTTGTCTTGCATTAAACATACATGTTCTACTTAGGTGTACAAATTATGTACGTGTGAAACCTAATATAGAAAATTTAAAGTTATAAAAAGCAAATTGTAAAAGTAAATCGATAAGAAATTATAAAATAATATAAAGTTATCAATAAATAATAATTGATTTTAATACAATAATATAATAAATTAATGCTATATTAGCGTATATTATATATTATATATATTAATATACATATATAATATTATTATAAATGTTGAATATGATTATCAATTATTATAAGATTATTATAATTTTTTATATAACAGCACGATTGTATTTCTGTCACTTGAAATGAAACTTTTGTGACACTTGCGCGATCTCTGACTCATACGTCGCAGTGAACGTGATTAAATGAAACGGGGTGTGAGAAGTACGCGAAAAACGGCGCTCGACACACGTGTATTAAATCGACCGACGAGAGAATCCAACATCGATCGACGGCGACAACTCGTATTTACGCGATACAAAAATGCGTGAGAGATAAATCGGAACGTCGGCACGACCACGTCGTGCAATTGTTGCGCGAACGACGGACGGGGCAAATTTCAGGGGCGGCGACGGCGGGCAGCGTGACAACGGTTAAGTACCAGGGTTGTGTACGCAAAACCGAATTGTATTAGGAATCACCCAGCCATCCCCTTCCCGCGCGCACGCGAGCACATGCTCGAATTTGCATAAACGCCGCGAATTCGCCTCCGCGGCGAGTCGCTCGCATACGCGAGCGTGTGTTGGGCGCGCTTGTTGTACACCCGGTGGCCTAAATCCACCCGAAATCACCCGAATAGACACACGGCGGGCTTCCGCCGAGAGATTGGATCATCTGCCCGGCCCTCGCCGAATCGATTTTACGCTCCTCGCTCCTTCATTAGCACATCGTTTCGCTGTCGAACCGGTTTTTGTCAATTTTCTGTTCATGCCGCATCGATAACGTGGATCGTATAAGTCCTATAATATTTATAATATTGTACAAATATTATTATTATCGAGAAAAATTCGCCGAAGAAAAAGGAAGCAAATCTATACTATGATTTTCATAAAATATCAAAAATATAAAATATAAAAATATATATTTATTTTCTATATATTTTTTCACCCTTAATAAGTGAATCTCTGTTATCGTATAACTCTCTCTGATTATATATTACTGCATCAAATGCTTGTTAAGCTGATTAAATACAAGAAATATTCGCGACATAAAAGACAAAAAAACATCTGAGAAATAAATTGCTTTACCGTAACAATATAATAGCACTGATATGGTGATTTTATGAAATATTAATTCGGCGTGGAAACGGAAAGCTGATCGTATGGAACGAAAATGCGCGGAAATAGAGCACGCAGATTATTCGTTACACGTGGTTTGACAGATGGGACGAGGTTCTCGGACGACCTCGGATAATAATTTCGGTGCGGCTCCATCAGCGAGGACGGTACCTTCCAATTAGGATCGCCGATCAAAGCGACGATCAATTCTGTAGACGCTCGTATATAGCCACCCGCGTATTAATCTCGGCGAGACAATTGATTTCTTGCTTGACTCTATCCGTCTTCCTTCGTTACTTCCGGTCGCGATATTTGACTATCGGTTACCTATTTCGCCTACGCGATATTTTATGTACGCTATGTGCATTAGTCTTCGCAATACAAGCGACAGAATCGATTGTCGCTTCTGGAAATTAAAGCGCGAATCGATATCCAGCTCGACAAGATAAACGCTCCTGGCTTCATATCCCGGATCTATAAAGGAATACATCTCTCTCTCTCTCTCTCTCTTTCTCTCTCTCTCTCGTGTTTATTAAGTAAACTTAATAAACTCGGATAAACAAATAATAAATTTGTGCTGTACTTTTATTTTTATTTTGACTCACACATCTTTTCGTCTATTAATAATAAAAAAAGATGACGCACAGAAATGAGAATAATTCTTCGTAGTCTCTTTGACAATTTTAATACATTCAGTGATAAAAAAACAACGAGAAATGAATTACTTTTTTTGCCGAAATGTATTATTTACATCAGATATCTTATGTATAAAAAAATCACGTTTGACGAAGTCAAAAAATATGAATTATCCAAAATTATATTAATATTCTGATTGTGTGATTAGTCAGATTAAAATCCACGTCATTCCAATATTCCGAGTCGTATTACAGAGGAGGAATCGCTAGATAGGAATCCCGGAAAGAGGCAGCCGGCCGTGTACCTTCGGTTGTTCCTTTCTCTCCAATTTCTCTTCTCTCCGCGCGGCGAACCTTCTTATCTATTTGCTGCTGTCGCTACCGGCTTTCTCGCGTTTTCCGTATTTTTGTAGCGCGCGATATTGGTCCCAGTGGAGAGCCCCCGATCGTTCGATACCCTTTCTCTCTCTCTCTCTCTCTCTCTCTCTCTCTCTCTCTCTCTCTCTCTCTCTCGTGCACGCGATATACCGAGTATTATTGCCATTCCTGTTTACCCCAACAAAACAAAGTACCCTCCCATACTCCGTGCATTCCACAAGCGCGAGCGTATACATATATACACGAATAATAGTAAACACGACGATCGAGCGCGTTCTCTCTCTCTCTCTCTCTCTCTCTCTCCCTTTCTCTCTTGTCGCTTCTTCTTCTCTTAAACGTCGAGTAATTTCAACGGCCAACCGTCGATATCTTGGAAGCGATCGCGTACGGAAACATTCTTCGTCGAGGTTGAAATTAAATTTAGTCGCACGACGTTCCGCTACTGAAGCGCATAATATTACTCGCAGCCAATAAATCCGGTTCGACGGTACATTCTTGAGATAAACGCTGCTCTCGTAAGTCGCAAAATGAGAGCGAGCCTTTCTTTTACTCTCGCTGCTCGTTGCATCGTTGCATACGTTAACGTCCTCGAGGAGGTTAATAAAATATCGATGAAAAATTGCGCGACGCGGGGGGGGGGGGCGTTACATCGCGCCCGCCATATTTTTAATCTTCATCCCAAAATTACATACCGCTCTTCCATCGTGCTTTACGCGTGTCAGAGAAACAAACGATGCGTCGAAAAATGCATCAAGATTATGGCATGAGCCAAAGCCGTGGTGTAATAGCGGTAGCGCGACGTTACCTATGCACGAGCGTTGCACAATGTATATAGCCGTGTACGGTGCCGCGGTAATACTCTGTGGCCGTAACAAATCACGAAATAAAATAAACGGCACGATGGTGAAACGCATTACCCATAAAATGAGCGGTGGCTGCCTCCAACCCCTGAGCTATCGCCCGCCCCGAATACAGACGGCGACTCACGGCCCGGTTTTCTTCTTACGGTCGGCCCCATCACGTCCGTACGTGTCCCCGTACGTGCGACGACGACGTTCGTCTGTGTATGTGCAGAATATTCGTGAAAAAGGAAAAAATACGCCCTCGTAAAGTTGCTCGTTTGTGTGACGCGTGTCGCTGCGTGTCATAAGAGGGTAAGACGTATGTAGGGCGTGAAACGTGACGGTGAAAAGGACACACGGAATCTGAGAGACGAGAGATCGGCATTCGAGCGATATAACGAACAAGCCAAACTGATGGGAATAGATCATTTGTCGGAGTTTCTGAGTCATGACGATGAAGTTGCAAATTTTTCGTTTTGAAAAAAAAAAATCACAAATTTAATCTTTCATAAAAGAGTATTTCAGATGAGAAAATAAAATGCGAGATTAAAAAAAAAAATAAAGATTTATATATAATACAAGTGACACGACATGTGAATTTTAAAAGAGACGCGAGAAATATATAAATCACAGAGACAATAACTTTTTTTCTTACGTCGTTATTATGCGCGAAATATACTTTCAGATGCAAGAAAAATTGTAACGGCGAAGGATGAAATTAGTTCGTGCATATGCCTGCGAGATTTTCTCTCTGTTGTTTAGCGAAGAAGCTTCAATTGAAACTCCCTCGAGCGTGAGGGGAGTGTCTCGAGTTCTTTTTATAATATTCCGCCTTTGTGTGCGAACTCTGCGTCAGGCCCTTCAATTACTTCCGAGTTTCCTCGCTCTATTAGACTTTAATTTGCTGTTCGTCGCTACATAAAGGAGACACTCATCGCGCACGTCTTCTTCGATTCTCGCATCATGAGCTTTATAATTTAAGTTACGTAATTTAATTTTTCATTCTCCATTTAATTATATATTGACTGATTTGCGATCCCCGTTCGGAGACAGGTCTCTGATATAGTCGATTAAGCATTTATCTCTTAAGTGGGGAGTTTCTAAAAGCCTTTTGCCAGGTGGATTACCTATGAATTAAGGATTAAATTGCGTACTTCTAGTCGAGAATGTATATCACTCTATTTTATCTTAAAGATACAGTTTCTAGGATACATCACAAAGACTTTAACGTGTGTGTAAACAAACTGTATTCTTTTTAGAGACACGGATATTATAATTAACTCGTTCGCGAAGCGGAAAATACTCGTGGATTCCAACAAACATCCAACAACTATAACAACTATAATAATCATAAGTGTGTCCGCGGCAAGCATTAATTATTAGCAGCCGGAAATGGAGAACGGCGTTGTATCGAGATACGAGCGCGCGGCAACGACGATTTACTAATTCCGTGTACACCTGCGTTTCCCATAAATTTATCAGACTTTGGACACGTAGCTTTCTGAGCCCAAAGTATGCATTAATATTTCCCCTTCGAGCCGTTTACCCAGAAGCGGTTGTTTCCGGTACCATCGAACAATGTCCACGTGCTGCTGGCTGGCCGTAGCGAGACCAGGATGAGGAGAGAGAGAGAGAGAGAGAGAGAGAGACAGAGAGAGAGAGGAGAGAAAGGGGGAGAACAGCCTGATAGGACAGGCAGTGATTTCGCTGCTTACGCCTGACCCATTTCGCATTCGTACCACTTGCCGGTCGAAATACAGCCTCGTATTGCTGTCGTGTGTTTGCGCAGTGGCTACGGATGGGCCAGTACGGCCTAGCGGAGGATGAGGTTGGTGGACGAGGAAAACGGAAGAGGGATGGGTCGGGAATGCGAAACGGGGCGAGAGCGGGGAAAAGGAGGTGAGAGGAGGGCGGGAGGGGGAGGGGGAGGAAGAACGAGGGAGTAGCTTGCGGAGGATGATTCGCGTTGGGACGAATGTCGGATTATATCCGTACCAATTCTACCGAAATATATCTCCGCCATTGCGCCTGAGCACGTTCGAATGTGCGTGCGTGCGTACGTTTATGCGCCCGTGCTTGCGCGCGTGTGATATTGTCGACACACGTTCACGCGCGATCCGGAAATAGAGAGTATCTACGGGCATAACTCTCTCCCTCTCTCTCTCTCTCTCTCTCTCTTTCTCTCTCTCTAGTAGAGACACACGGCAAAAATCGTTACGTCAGTTTTACGTCAATACCATTGAAAAGCTTCGATTACTGTTTCTACTTTGTAGTACGTTCTCTTTGAAATTATTTTTATGAACGAATAGAGAAATCCGATATCTGATCCATAATTAATAATATTTGAAAAATTTTTATGCTTAAAATTTTTATGCTCTCCACGCTTTTCAAGTTGTATGTATTTCCTTTTGTTTAAATAAATAACGTATGTGCAATTTTTCAATTTCCTAGGACATTCAAAAATTAGCCAAATATTATATGTAAAGTAAATCAAATATTATATATAAAATAATATAAAGTACCAGATTTTTCTCTCTAACGAATTAATTATCACATCTTTCTCTCTAATAAATTAGTTTCTATAAATGTAATGTAGTTTGAAAAGAGAGGAGAGAGAGAGAGAGAGAGAGAGAGAGAGAGAGAGGAAATATTTAGTCCGGAATATACGAGAGCTCCTATATTTTTAACGGCACGAAATTATCTTCTTCTGTTCATTAAAGTCTAATTTTCCGTGATATTCTGATTAAAACGCGTAATCAAAGCACGAGTACGCCAAGCAGGTCGATCGTGCAAGTTAGTTAACGAAGTGCCATTCAGCGAAGCGAACGGTTAATTGGCGCGATTTAAATATACCAAAAATTAGAAACGTAGGCGCATATCGGGTAGATGGGTTGTATCAAACCGTGGATATTTTTTTATTCCATTTTGCGCGTAAAAAGAGCCGAGATTAAATTTCGTATATAACTGAGATAAAAACAAAAAAAAAAAAAAAAAAAGAAAAAAACACGGCAAGAAACCTTTCTTTTCCGCGCCGAAACTTTTTTTCCCAATCGCCGGTTCTCTCTCGGACGCTAAACTACTCTCCGAGCTGTCGCTCGAACATTTTGATACACATTGTAGGACAAACTGCGGGACGTGCGCGCGCACTCGCGCTTACCAAGATTGACAAGTCGAGCGCGAGCTTTGGCCATCCCTACGGGAAGTTGATTTGGCGAAGGGTGGAGGAAAAAGGGGAAAGGATGTGTGTGGCGCGAGAGATAGAGAGCAGGGGGAGATTGAGAGAGGGAGAGAGAGAGAGAGAGAGGAAGAGACGGTTTAAAATTTCACAATCCAGCGGTAAGCGATACTCTGGGCCGAGTTCATGAATATTTCAAGGTGTTTCGATACAGGAAATAGGAACGCCGGTTCACGATGCGAGCGACCGATACCTCCCCTTTGTCCCGATTTGGAGCGGAGTCTCCGAACATGCACGAGAGATACGGAAGTCATCCTACCGGGCTCGAGCGAGTGTCAAAGCGAGTGTATATTTGGTTCGCCCGTTAAACGAGCATTATTGCCGCCTCTCCGAATGAAGAGGAGATTTGTTTGCCTTTCGAGAATCAAGAGACGACACGATTCCGTTTACCTTTCTTCGCATTAATAACAAATATGTATCTCTATATCACGGTATAATGTTTTGACATTGTACGCTCGACCTTACCGGAAACACGTGCTAGCGATCCCTCCACGGCCGGGCATCTTCATTATTCATCGACGCGCGTACTCTTGTCCACTTTATCTTTCCTTTGTCGTCTATCATATATTGATCGGTCGTATGTCATGGGGGGGTTTAAGTTTGTTCGCGAGCCGGGTATCGATCGGGTGTCTCGTATCACCGTCTATTGTTTCGCCGCACGGGCGAAACAAATTAATAGTCTGATAACAGCGATATCAACCCCCTCTTGCTCGACGTTAACGGCGCGCGTGAAACGCGCATAAACGCGCGTACTGACGTATACAACGGGATAAATGCTCATTATATGCAACGTTATTTATCGTTCTCTTTATAATCCAGCCGCGCGAGGGGAATAGAGCGCAAGAGAGTATCGTCGAAACCGGAAGAACTCGAGATAAACAAAGATGGAGAAGAAGAAGAGAGAGAGAGAGAGAGAGAGAGCACAAACTTTACCGTTGGAAATTTAATAATATCCTTCCGCGCTGGGGAATTTAAGGACTTCATAAAGTCGCGCCTTAAATGCCGTCGGCGTGTCTCGAACCGTCTCAAAAATTTCATTACGTTATTTACGACGTTCTTTCTTTCTTTCTTTCCTTCCTTCGTTTCTTTTTCTACTTCCTCTTCTCCCTCTTTGTTTTTTCTCGCGCGCCGCAAGCGCAGCGTCCGAGAAGACAGATAAAAAAAAAAAAAAAAAAGAACGGAAGCGACGAAACGTGTAGCGACTCGCCTCCCCTTCGTCGTTAAACTCATTCGTCTGAATAATTGAGCGACGCCCGCTCGTTGTTCAGTACATTAAGTAGAAAATATCCGAAATTATACGCTACGCGTACACACAAGTCGCTTATCTTGGCTACCGTCTCCGGTGCTCCGATACAGGCGTCTATATCAGGTCAAACCAGGCGAGCGGAATCAGAAACCGTTCGGGCGCGTGCCCCTCTATTCCCCCCCCCCCTTCTTCTCCGCCCCCTTGTTCCGCTCGCATGAAAATCGCCATATATACATAATGCATGGGGAAGGCGGCCGATATTATTTTTCCGCGAATACTATATCACGCAAGGAAATTACAAGCCCGCTTCAATAAGTAATAAATAACGTCGCGAGATGTGGTTGTGTAAGAGAAAGAGAGAGAGAGAGAGAGAGAGAGGATCCGTCGTACAGCACGAGACACATATCCTTCCGCTTCGCCCTGTCGCCCTTCGCCTTATCGCTTCTCTCTCTCTCTCTCTCTCTCTTTCGTATCCCGATTCTCTTGCCTTCTGTCTGCGCTCTCTTGTACTTTTCGCTTCCTCCCTCGTATTGTTAGCGCGATGATACATTGGGTTTCTCCCTTAACGTTCACGAGAGGCAAGCCCGAAAGGCATGCACGTACACGAACGATACATTGTCGCACACGAGCACAACTGGAGCGAGTAAAATCTTTCGCGCGCTTTTGAATTCTTTCCTCGAGTAAAGAGCTCAATCTTCTCTATCCGCTATCTCTCTCTCTCTCTCTCTTCTCTCCGGCTTCCGATTCTCCGACCAATCCTTCGCGTCCTATACTGACCCGATCCAAGAGATATTCGACAAATAAAACACGATTGTCGGGCAATTAATATATCTACAATTAAAGACGAATTTATTGGGAGCAGAGGTGAATAAATTATTTATCGAGCTCCGATTAATCGCGGATATAGGATTTCTCCGCGATAATTTTAGAATCCATAAAAGTAAAAACTCGAGCGAGAAATTAATTGCCATAAAATTAGTCGGGATTCCGTGAGTTTTTCCCAGAGAAAATATCATTCCTGCTTTGAGAATCATTCTACAAAATGCTAGAGCGAACATGTTAGTTGGCGGTCAAAGGGTTAAATGCCATTCTTTTCGACCGCGTGTGACGAGGAAGCACGTGAATGGAATTCCAGTTTGTCGGCAGGCAAAGTGTAATAACCACAATTAAATTACAGTAAGAGGAACGCGTGAAAGAAGGTGGAAAGGGGGGAGGGAGGGGAGGAAGGCAGCGGCGCGGGTGGGCGCCCTCGTATGTTTTAAAACTCATCGCCGTGTCATTTATCGTAAGTATTCCGCGCGCGGACGCCGCGAGCGGGAAGTTTCTTCTTTCCAGTCTCGTTGCCCCGATGGTGTACACAACTCGATATAAGCTGCTGCAGCATCCTCGAAGCCGAAGGTGTTGCAGACAGCCAGTTCAATTTCATGGCTTACACTATTCCTCCATCCCGCCGCAGCCTACCACCGCGCGTCCCCGTCTTCCTCCTCTTTTTCTCCACCTCCTTCTCTCCTTCCTCTCTCTCTCTCTCTCTCTCTCTCTCTCTCTCTCTCTCTCTCTCTCTCTCTCTCTCTCTCTTTCTCTCTCCCCCTCATCTTCCGCCATCCTTTAAAAACTTTTCTACTCGGCATCCTTGAAACTTTCAAATCACTTCCACGTTTCCCTGGAGCTTTTTAAAAATTCATCCCCCTCCCCCCCTCTCTCTCCTCTCGCCGCTCTAGCACCCATCTCTCTAGCGTATACTTGCGTCCCTCTCCGAAGAATTGCGCGATGCATCGAGGGCGACTCGACGCGAATGGTGAACGCTTAATTTGTAATTGAAATGCCGAGGAATCGCGGCATGAAGGCGAAAATGAGCGGGTCGACGGCAAAGGCAAAGCCGCTCAAGCGGAAGTGATTAATATTTCTCATCAAAAGAGCCGGAAGATTGGATACAGCGTGTTCCGTAAGACGCAAGACGTTTTCAAACGGCTTTTAAACACCTCCGGATCGCTCATGACGCGTCAACATTAGTCAAGAAACGAACGCGACAATTGCAACTTTTTTTTTTTTTTTTTTTTTTTTTTTAATCAATTCACAGAAATGAGACAGAAACGTTTGCAGCACTTCTTGGAGCATCAATGATGTCTCTGCGTCGTTGAAGCTCGATTTTTAAACTTTAATTTTTAAACTGCTTATATTAGTAAACAGCTTATATTAATTATCTAATTAATATACAAAAGTTTCCAGTTCTCAATTGATTGATTCTCGTCGGTGGATAGGATACAGACTTACAGACCTCTCTTCGCACAGAGACAGTCGAGCGTGATGACTGAAATTTGCGCGTTCACGGTCGATTCAGCGGACGGTTCGAGCGCGCCTTATTCTCCTTTGCAAATTTAAAATCGTAGACGCACTACGTCGCTCAACCACGAAACGAATCCGGGAGTTTGTATGATCGATTATCGATAACTCCGACCAGCTTGAACTTTCAAAAAGATCCGTCCCACCCGTCTTCCTCTCTCACTGTATTTCTCTTTTTTTCCGCTTTAACTATCTGTCCACCGTTCTCTTTCCATCTCCCCTTGCTATTACCTCTTTCTCAATCCCCGTTCCAGTCCCCTCCTTTTTGTCTGTCCGATATCCGGAGTCTATCTCTCGTTCTCTACTCCGCCATCTGCTACCTCCCCCTTCCTTTTTCCCTAAATGGTCACTCTGGAGAATCCACTTTATGCCGGTACGGAGCGATTCGATCGCGATTTTTCAGTCGTTTGACTTTCATTTCCTAATTGACGCCGCAACAGAGGCTTTCGCGTAGCTTCAAATCGAGGACCGAGAAATCATCGCGCTTCATCCGGCTTATATCGATCGCTGTCGAATCCTTTTATCGCGAAAACCATAACTTAATGTGCATCGGAAATAGATGAATGAAATTAATCATTAATAATTACCACATTAATTATGATTGCATTTTTATCGCTTCTTTTGTTTAAGTACTCGCAATTTTTTATTTATAGAGACTGCTAAATTGAAAATATGTAATAAATGACAAGCTCTTAGCGCTTTTGCTAAAAATCATTAAATATAAAATTATGTTATTAAAAATAAAAAATACAAAATAAAGATCAGTTTGTTTAACATTTTTTTTTTAATAACATCTTTTGCGCGCGCGGGCGTAACTATAGAGAAGCGATGTTACTTATTTTTTGATCTCATGTTCATATTTTAAGTTGGGACGCGTTTAACTGTAAAACGGCCATACGTTAGGCGGCAATGGTGCATATGATATCCCAACTAACAAAGGAAGCACGATACGTGCTAATGGAAGCTTGCGTCGAGCTGGCGCAGTCCGTAGCTAATCAGACGAAACTGGAAGCGTGAATCGCGCTATAGCCTAGCCTAGTACCCGTTACGGCCCGGAACCGACCTTCGCCTTCCACCGAATTAATGCGCCAGCAAGCTCGTAAACCGACGCGAAACGAGCGGTCGGTATCATGCCGGAATATGAAAGGACATACTCTCTGACCGTGTTTCATTCTTGAGGATTTCATTGTACCGAATGCGCGGCCGACTGGCTTAATACGGTATCTAACGGTATACCGTGAAAGCATTCGGATGCAGCCTCATCCGTTACTACGAGAGCGCATCCCGTCCTCGACTTTAAAGATTCACAGCATCTAAATCGACAAACGTGCTCTTCCCGTGGCACGAACACATGGGACGCGCCGCGCGAGACGGCGTAGCGTAACAAGAATGAAAATGTGTAGCCCGCAGCAAACCTTGAAACACGTTTTCCTAGTGTCGCGGTTTAAGTGCATGCGGTGCGCCGTAAAACGAAAGGATGTTCCATTATCCGGGAACTTGTCAAGGAGGAAGATAACACTGCCGGGAATAGCAAATAGCGAATAAATCACGCGGAAGGGAATAATTATACATATACGATGTAAGAATGATGGCAATTGCATTCTTTAAACACAATGCCGGATAAATGATATCACTTATTGGGGAAAATGAAAAATCCAGTGCTTCGATAATGAAATTAAAGAATGGCGCGTTACCTGTTACGTATTTCTGTTAAATTTAGAACATTGTTGCCCGATTTAGTGTTCCGGAATTGATGGTGCATTTGAGAGTTAGCTGCATAGGATGCGTGTAGCGGCGGCGTGTATCGATAGTAGTAAACTCGGCGTTCAGTCGGACCAGTGAACAGGGACGGGCATCGACGGACGATCGAGGGATCGGCAGACCCGGCTTACGGCGCCAGGAAGAATCGATCGTACATCCATCCCTTCTCGTTCCTGACGGTTCTCGATGTCCTTTGGTTTGCGCTTAATGACGCCTGAACCGGAGCTTAATCGCGGATTAAGTACGATCGGGCGGCGTTTCAATGCGATTAGAAAAAAGCCGGCGAGACGGGCATGCAAATGATCACGCGATATTACTCCTCATTCTTCGTCCTTGCGTTCTCTTTCTACGCGAATATTCTATAAGTCATTTGATATTTCTAATTAAGCCTTTTTGTTGTGCATTTTATCTTCTAATTATACAGTTCAACAAAAAAAATTACCCTTTGTTTCAAATGCAAGAAAGAAAGTAATTTTATTTTTTTTTTTTTAATCTGAATACGATTCTGGCTTTTAAATAGCTGTATCATGTCATAATTTTGAAAATTTTGCAGGCCTTTTCTACAGACACAATTAAAGTTATAAAAAATATTTTAATGTATTTTATCCATGTTATGCGATATGTGATGTGTTGAACAAGTTTGTTTGCAATCAAGATTAAATAAGTTGTTACATCTTATAGTCTTAAAAAAATTTTTTTTATAATTATTGTTTAATAAGATTTTAGATAATTAAATGTGGAGTTTATTGTGAAAAAGTTACGAATTAAATGATTGAGAACCTACCAAATAATTTTCAATTATATTTATTTAAGTTTAAAATTTTTTTAGGTCAGTTAAATATGAATCTGATGTAAAAATTGATGAATTTAAAATGTATACATACATTTTTGAAAAAATTTTAATATTTTTTAATTTTCATATCTATCATATTAATCCTACTATTTTGAATTTGTCAATTTTGCCATTATATTTATATTAAATGACTTAAATTTAAATAAACATAATTTAAAATTATTTGACTGAATCGCAATCTGTCTGATCTAACTTGCAACTCTTTTCACAATAGATTTCAATTTATTTTAAACGTTAAAAATTCTAACAACATATTTGATTGCGAGAAAAATTTTGCAACACATCATATCATAGTTAAAAGATCATAAAATATTGAAACAATTTATTTTTGCAACTTCAACTACAAATTTCTTAAAATTATGTTTTAATGGAACAACTGAAAAGCTGAAATTATAATTATTAACAAAAAAATCTCTACGGAAAATTATTTTCCTTCTTGTAAGTATCTTTTTGTTCGTTGTGTATACATATATATGCCATACGTCATAGATCAGAGATCGAACATTAAAAGTCTCGAGTGTATTAGAAATAAAATGGATGAAATAAATAAAAAAAATTTTAAATTTCTATATCTAGTAAAAAAAAGCGCTTGATGTAAAACAAAGTTAATCTCAGTGCAATGATGCGCTATGCGGATTTTTCTTCAATTACTTCTGCGTTCGCGATCGGTTATACGCAAAGAAAATGACATTTCATCCGTCGTCCTTTATTAATCAAATATAATATAATATTACTTCCAGCCACTGTTAATTATGAGCTTTACTGCACAGTTGACTGGCGCGGCGGGCTCGAAAGTTGTATCGAGGTCGACACAAATGTATATATGGAATTTATCAAACTTTTCCCGGGACGGGATCGAGTAACTCGTTAGAAAAGCGGACTCGGGATTAATCAGCTGTTTTATATGCAAGTGTACTCTACATATTGCGAATGTATACTACTAAAGTTCTGGTAATAATCGATAAGCGTTCGTAATTCTGTGCTTATGTGCATAAATTATGTGAATTATGCGACAAGTTTGTTAAGATAAACGCGAGTCTTATTCTCGTGAATTTTGTGCATTTATATTTATATGTACATGTGTACGTATATGCAATGCCGAATAAATTATTGATGCATTAATGTATGCACGTGAAATATTTGAGAACGAAAAAGCTCGTTGCGTGTAATTTGGATATTTTTTTGCACGCCACAAATATAGGTTCTAACAAACTGGAAACACAAAATTAAAAATGGCAAGTTTTTGCTTTTTTAGAGATACTTTGATTGCATTACATCCCAAATTTATTTACGATCAATTATGAGTGACGCTGTGTTATTTAAACAAACGCTGTGTTATCTTGACTTATTTTGAATCGCGATATTTGATTACAATTTAAAGTCGCGTATCGCATAAGTGACACGAATTTAGATTTATATGCAAAATCTAATTAGCAGCAGAGGCTGTTCTTTGGTAACATGAGTAATAGCGCTATTTGATCGTTACAAATATTAAATTAATGTGAGCTCCTTTTCGCCAATATATATCTTTTTAAATAACACCTACGTATTTCCAAATTAAATCTGTGGCGAGATAGATTTACTATATACGTCTTTAATTGCATATTCGATAAAAACTTTATCGATTATCGCTTTGGCTTAAATATTTTTAACACCTTGCTATTTTCGATAACTTTATTACGAGAAAGATATCCATTATACGATTAGCAGATAACGATAGATATATGATATTGAGTTTTTATTATATTTTTTATAAGTGCTAATTCTGTTACCCGAAATAATTCCATCGCGAAACCGATATTAATCGAACGCGCGCATCGATGTTTCGTGTATATGATACGCGAACGCGCGAATAATTCCGATGGAATCATTACGAGTGAGATTTCTTCAGCTGCGCTTTCAACGGATAATCGTTTAATTACATAAACAGATAATCGGCGACGTAAACGAGATATTCACTGAACGTAGCGGGATTAATGGAATTAACGGAGTCGAAAGCGTAAATTCCGTTCAATTTCTTTCGCGAGCGTCGCGGTAAACCCGCGGATCGAAGAGATAGAATAGCGAATAGTAAACATAGAACGTTGCATTTCGCGTCGCCTTCTTTTCCTTCCCCCGTCTCTTAAAAAAAAAAAAAAAAAAAAAAAGAAAAAAAGAGCAAAGTGCTTTAAGCAAAGCGCGTAATTCCTCTCGATGTATTCACGGTAACTTCCGATTCTTTGCCTCCTCCATCCCAGTGGCCCTTAATATCGGATTTTCTCTGCTGTCTAGACGCGAACACTCGAGCGCGTGCTTTTCCTCGGAGAGAAACGAGACACGACCGTGCGAGGGGTATCGCGCGCGTACATAAACACTAAAAGTCCTTTTCTCCCTTCCCCTACCTCTTCCCCAATGTGCTCTCTACTGTCGTCGCTTTCGTTTAAACTGCCTGCTTGCTTGCTTTCACCTCTCGCGGGGATATTATTCGCGTTAATCCAACCGGAAGCCGATCATTCGTGTAAATTTTAACATGTCCTGCAACATCAGCTTGCTATTCGTTTTAAAAAAGAAAGGAACATAAATATATTATGTATATTTATGTATTTTTTTTATTTATCAGAGCGGCGCACATTAAGATGAATTTTCCATTGCGGAAGCGAGATCAACATAAATATTTTTGCGTGATATTTCGGCAAGAAGTGAGACTGTATTTTTTTTTTTCAAGTTTATTTATTGGTTTCCGCGCCGTTTCCGCTTTACCATCCTCCGGGAGAGCTAAGCCGCGAAATCGAATTTTATATTTTACGCGTCTTGGGATAGATCCACTTCCGCATCTCGCATCAGGGAGCTATTATTGTCTCGTGGACCCTCAAGCCGCTTTTCTACTATTTATTAAAACGGCGCTCGCGCAGATGAAAAGAGATAAGTCGCCTCTCCTCGTGGAAACGAGATTATATATTTTCGTCTTTCTCGGGAAGGAAGAAAGCGGAATCATCCGGTGTCCTTGGATTACGCGATTGACGATAATTATAATCCCTTTAATTTATTAACATGACAGTCGCGTGAAAGTTTCACCTCGGTTACGTTATCCTCCGTTATAATGTATTCATTAGACTCGCCGGTGTATTTACGCTGTCAAATAGATTTTGCCGCAGTGGTATTCGTTTGGAGAACGCCGCTCTGATGATTTTAATATATTTATCCGTTAAATACACGCGCCGCTGCACGCTTGCGTTTACAGGTGTGTCAGCGAGTTTGTTGAAAATGCCGATACCATCCATTTCCACCTGAAAACGCCCCTCGCTCTAATCTAATATTTCATCAGTATTAATAGGTCATTGGAATATATCTGAATATTAAATTTCAGTATCTCCCTCGTTCTGCTGATCCATCAATCGATCGATCGAGGCGATTTCATTGCCGTTTAACGCGGACGTCGTTTCGGAAAATTCCGAGACACGTTCACCGATCCCTTGCACGAACGAAGGGCACAGGAAAAGAGAGAGAGAGAGAGAGAGAGAAAGAAATAGAAGGAAGAAATAAAAAAAAAGAGATCGCATCGAAGGAATCGGATCAACGAGTATGGAGCGATCGTTTCGCGCGCACGTAGCAGCCGAAATCCCTGATTTACCGCGCTCGCGAGAGAGGACCGCGCTTATTATTCCCCGAAGCTCTCAGCCGCCGTAGCGACGCTAATTTGCGTGCGTGCAAGCGTGGGTACGTGTGTATTAATGCCGGCATGTACAATACACCTGTCTATCCATGCACGCGTGCACGTACGTACACTTATGCTCACGCTGGATGTTTATTTCTGGAGGATACGCGCGCCCCGTGTCACTCGCAAGGTATGTACCTGCATATGGCACGATGTATACACGGTGTATTTAAGCGAATTTGTCTCTTTCTCTATATCCGTCGTATTTAGTCCAATGTTTACGCGTATTTGTACGCCGCCTACTACTCCTCTCTGTATATTTAGTCTGGAGGCTGGATAATCACGCGAGTGAGAGAAAGAGAGAGAGAGAGAGGGAACGCGTGGAGAAACGGGGAGAAGCAATTCCCGTGTGGCGAATGTACGCGTGCACGTACACGTAATATCATTCATACAAACATTCGGGCGAACTTGCTCGAATTATCGCGATAATTTCGTCTTAGTTTCGTAATTTTTTTTTTTTTTTTTTTTTTTTGAATTTTCGATTTCTCAATCAACCTCGTTAAAACTCGGCGGAGACTTCTTTCTCGTCGGGACAAAAAAAATTCGACGATGCAATACGCCTAGGACTTTGGATGAAGCGGATATATTCCTCTCGACCCCGTTTCAACCCCCCGTTGCCGTTGCACAAAGTGTAAATAAATAACGAGTATACGCGTATCTCGCGTACGCACAAGTGGCAACAATATCCTCAGCACGCTCCTTCATATTTATTACGAGAAGTATCGCTCGCGCGAGAAGAAAAATCCTCGCGCTCAGTTTTCATCTCCGTATGCCGTGTTCGCCTTCCCTGGACTTCTTAAATTTTGCACGAGACAACTCCCCCCCCCCTTCCCCTCCCCGCCCGCCACTCCACTCACTCGCGAAACGGGCAGATCCGAGCTGCTGCTCTCTCGTCTTTCTCCGTATCTCCGCTCTGTTGTGTCTTCGCCCCCTTATCCAGCCCTCCCTGACGGAAGGCGGATTCAAAGCCGAGGCGTTGTCACCGCTTTTCCACGGCGTAACGACCCATCCTTCTTCCCACTCGCACTCGTCCCCTCGCAGAGACGCGCGTACCGTCGTTCATTCCTCTTGACTCTCTCGCCTTCTCTTCTTCACCGTTTTCCCTCCTCGGGTCTGAAGATCAGCTCGAGTGCCTCGGCGTTTTGCGTGTTCCGGCAATTATTCCTCGCAGTCGTTAATCTCCCCTTTCTCTCCCCTCCCTCCCCCCCCCGTTCTATTCTACCGGCACCTCCTACCGCCTCTCACGTAAATACGCACGCATTCCAGCAATCTCGTTGTCTCACGTGAAAGCTCTTGGCGCATTCTTTTTTCCACTCTACGATCTATCTAACAAAACCGCGCGCACATCGATAAGCGATTAGCAATGAACGAGCGCGCGCACATCGGCAAGCGACTTGTGTGAAGAGTGAGGGGGGAAAAAAGGAAATTTATTTATTACGTTTCTATTTATGCGGAAGAACTTGTTTGTACTTTTCAACAAATATCACAAGAATGGGCTATGAAATGTTTACATGTTGCTTTAATTTGTTTTGCATGTCTGTATAAATGATACTCTGAATGAATTAATGGAGCGGGAAAAAAATTATTTCAATTATATACACAAGTTGTTAAGAATTAATATAATATTATATAAAATTGATATCGAATATTCTAATATAAGGTTTTCATTGCATTAATCATGTCGAAAGCCGTGATAATTTTAAATCAATAAAAGCTAAATATTTCAGCTAAATATTTTTTTCATATAATCATCATTCAAAATATCGCTTTAGAATAAAAAAATTTACATATATGTATATCGAATGTCGTTCTTTTTCGCGATAATCTTATAAAATGTTACATTTAAGTTACATTCTACCCTAAAACTTCCGGTAATATAATTGTTACATCTAAAATGAAATAAGTAAGTGAAGACGATGAGAGATGTCCTTGGCACTTCCATTTCGCGAACTACAAACTCCGAATAAGTTCGCCTGGGATAAACTGAAATAAATGTAAAATAGGTTTCGAAAATATTTAAGAGCCTACACATTGTCTCATAATTCGAGGTTTTGAGTCGCCATTTAAATCGCACGTGTCGCTCGGCCGCCTCTCTGCGAACATCGACATTATTACCGGATTTAAAGCTCGCGTGCTTTGTAATCTCGCACAGTGGAAGGTATATAATACGGCAATTGCCAGCTCGTTTGAAACGAACCCTTATGGCAGCACAAATCTTTTTTTTTAGTCTTTGTCTTTCTCTTTAAACGTAAAACATCCGACCGGCTTTAGATCAGATCGTAGTTTTTTTTTTGCTTCGATAAAACGTATACGTCGGCGCTTAAAAAATGCCAGTTGTCATCTCTACTTCACAAAAGGAACGCCATTAGATATTTTAATTTGGTTAGCAATTTTCTTTCGAAACTAGCAAAAGTGAATCAATTTTTTATTGTTCGATATCTCGGTGCTGTTCTAAAATCGTTATATAAGATTGAATAAATTAGATCTTTTACGAACATCTTATTTTAAGCAGCACATTTTCGCTTTAATTCTAAGATGTTAAACATGGATTGAATGTCGAATTGCATCTATCACTTTCTATAAATAGCATCGAAGACAATTTGTCTGGCAGCATATATATAGCTTGATATGAAATCGTGGACTGATTGTGTTACACGTTAAATGTGATCCGCATAATATACATAATGCATTAAGTTTTCTAAAAATTGTACATTGAATTTGAAAAAGCGGACTCACGAAAATAATCGTCAGTTAATCTTCAGCAAAATATTCACACAAATTTGCGATCTTGTAACGACACAAATAGATCGAGTGCACACGAGATTATCGGATAGTAATCTATCAATATAATCAATTACAAGGCGACACGCACGTGGAAATCGTGTCACCGTTCGATACGTCATTTCTCTCCTCCTTAAGGGTCACCTTTCTGTTATCCAGGATCCTTACGTGACAGCGATTCGATTTTGTCGTGACAGCGATCGTTTCTCGGCCCTGCCCACGTTCGGGATACCGTTTTGCACGCGTAGCACGTAACGCTCTCGTTCCCCTTCGACCCTTCCCTCCCCTTCCCATCGTCCAGGTACATTTTTCGTATCGCATTCGCGTTTCACGTATCGCACGGCCAACGAGAAATCCCGTGTCCTGTTTTAAATCTGGTCGCACAGTGATGTATTGTCCGTCTAGCAATGGCTCTTCTTGGGAAATGATTAAACGGAACAAACCCGCGGCATGAAAAGCCATGCGATGCTTCAAAAGCTCATGCAACCTGGAAAGCCCGTAGTATAGATATTGTAATGCAATATGTAACATTGCCATGCAGAGAACTGAATTTGAAATTATAATTTACTGAAATTGCATACAGTTTTATCCCTTTCTGTCGTATTATTTTGTCAACAATTTTATTACGAATAAGAAATGTGATTTTAACGCGAAATAATTTCTTTTTTTTTTTTTATGTTGTATTATCTATTTTCCAAACATTTTATTGTCAACTGAATTATATACATATTATAGTTTATGACATGTCGTGTAGCTTGATTCCAAGAGCCAATATGAAATCGTTGACAGATCGTATCACAAATGTCAAATGTGATCCATATGATATCTATGAAAAGATATATCACGCATTAAGTTTTCTAAAAATTGTACATTGAATTTGGGAAGGGAGAGTCACGAAAATAATTTATGACCTGTAAAAGTTGAAAATTAAATCGTAATTTAATAAAAGTTTTTTTTTTTCAATGTTGTCAAACGTTTAAGCCTGATGTTATAAATCAGTTTTGCAACGCGAAAAAAGCGTCGATCCTTTTAAACGTTCGATACGTTTTCCATAATTCGCAATCGGTCATTAACGTCACTCAAGACCGGGCGGTTTTTTTTTCCTCGGATGCCTTTTTCGAAAGCCTTCGGCATCAATAATTCGGAACACGATAATGCTCCTTCAGCGCCGTTCCTCAAGATTCCTCGAGAAAGCGAGATGCCGCTTTTCAATCCGGAATCTCCGAGTTCCACGGAGGCCGCTTCAAGCCTTCGCCCGTAAAAAGACGCGTGCGTCGAGGATCCTCTGTGATTACGCACGGCGGTACCGGAGATGTGAGCCCGAAATTCTTATCACGGAGAACGCACAAAAGGAAAAAAAAAAAAAAAAAAAAAAAAAAACCGTCGCCGAGTGTACACATATTTTCTCTCGCCAGCGAATAATGCGAGCGAGTAGACTCAGCGCGTACGCGCGCACGTTTATTTTTCGTTTGAAAAAACAACCATCAATATGCATACGTCAGTTTTCAATGTTCGATTGAATGTTGATTCAAAGTCTCGCGAGAGAACAAGCGGGTCGCGGGTCGTAATTAATAATGACATAGCGGAATTTTGACGACGGGCGAAAGCGGGAGAAAGGGGGGGGGGGGATGGAGAAAAGGGGTGTTTGTTGTCGCCATAGCGTGTCAACAATTTTTGCCCGGCTCTTTCGGGAGATCGATGTCTCTCGAGCCGGGCGGGCACAGTATAATAGCTTCGTGACTCTCGTAACTCTCGACGTTTCAAATTTACACTTCGAGCACGAATGTATGTCGTATCTCTTCGGAACAAGAGAGAGAGAGAGAGAGAGAGAGAGAGAGAGAGAGAGAGAGAGAGAGAGAGAGAGAGAGAGAGAGAGAAAAAGAGAGAGAGAGAGAGAGAGAGAGAGAGAGAGAGAGAGAGAGAGAGAGAGAGAGAGAGAGAGAGAGAGAGAGAAACAGAGAGAGACAGAGACAAGAGAGAGGGGGAAGAGCGAGATCGAAAAAAGCGCGAGGTCCGGAAAGATTGAATTTTACAGTCCGCGGAAGCGAAACGTAATCGCGCGCTGCGACACCCATGCGATACATGGGGTGTCGTCCGTTATGGTGGTATTCTGGCTCGAAAGGGGGCCAGCAGGAGGGGCCGGGGGGAGGGGGGGAGGGGGGCAGGAGAAAGAGAGAGGAAGGATAGCTTCGTTTGTCGCGCACCCTTTAATTATAAATTAACGGCTTTAATCAGGAAACTTGCCAGCTCGAGCAGCCTCGTATTTTCGCGTCAACCAACGATGCGTCCCCCCCCCCCCTCGTTGCAACGGTATTATCACCGCCGACGCAGCACAGCCGCGTATACGGGACCGCATCATTCATTCGCCACCTTATTGGCCGAACTTGCCAACTAATTTATTAAAACCTCTCTCTCTCTCTCTCTCTCTCTCTCTCTTCGTCGTATCGACTTATGCTCGCGGTACACTCGTAATTTCCGCGCATAAAAAGCTCACTAGGGATAAGGGCATGAGAGAGATTAGACAGATGAGCATCGATAATTACATTTTTTTCGATAATCTTTTTCCTGTAAATTAACAGCCATGGTGGAGGCGCTACCGATGTCGAATAAACCGTGCGCGCAACAAACGATATCTGTTCAGTTCTTCCGTTGTGTGTTACGCGTACACGTGGAATATAACGCGGAGGTAAATTACGATATTCGGCACGTTTATATGGCGTAACCATCGAGCAGCGCTGTTAACGATCGCGGTTTGCCCGAAAAAACATTTCGCCGGCCTCTAAAATATTTTTGCCCGAGAAGCAAAGTTTCGACACGTCATTGTCGACCGCTCTTGTTATTTCACACGGCGTTTCCGTTCGATGAAAAACCGCGCGAGAGGCCAAGGAACGGTGACCGATCGTCCGAGTAACGTATCCGATCGGTTTTCTCGATTATGCGGGATTTAATTTTTCGTCATCTCGCGCGTCCTATATCTTCCGCAAGGAAGGAACGGTTTTCAACGATTGTAATTTAATCGATTGAGAGACATGTGTTCGCGTCGAATCGTATCCCGCGGGAGACTCTCCGCGGTATAATGATAAAAAAGCGGCATTATACGGCGGACTGCCCCGCTGGTTTTTCGTGGAAATGTAATTTACACACGAAACGCATCTCACTAATAAAGAGCCGGGTCATTAATGTCTTTCTTTTTTGTTCCCTATGCGCGCGAGCGTGAGTAATATTTTCGCGCGCGTTTTATATCTCCCGACCGTTACATTTGCTGCTCACTTAATACATGTGTCTCTCTCTTTCTCTCTCTCTCTCTCTCTCTCTCTGAGTCTCTATATGACGAGTCCCCTGGAAACGTATAAATCGTGGATAACTTTGATGTCGCGCTAACAACCACGTTATATCTATTCTTTCCTTCTTTCTTCTTTTCCTCTTCCTTTCCTCTCCTCGCTCTCTCTTATATATTTCTCGCCATCTCAAATATACGTACATATCTCGGAGCTCTCATTTCACCTCGCAGACGGAGATTACGTTTTATCACTTCCGCGAAGGACGCATCGGCGCGGCTAAGAGACCGTTATTAAAAACACACTAGTCAGACGGCGGACTGGCTGACTCGAGCGGCTCATTACTACTTGCTGCGCGACCCGCCGTGCGTCACCCGACTCGTTAAGGGACGACGGATCGTTATTCTTCGCGAAGTTCCCGGCATAATAAATGACCAACGAGACGGTACTCAACCTTACATTGCCCTTACGGATCGGTCGTTGTCCCGAAACGAATCTTGCACGAGCTCGTTTACCGGTAAGCTTGAAAAAAGACTCGGATAATACAGTCCATCGAACGGCTCCTTAATAAATAATGCTCTGCAAACGTGATCGCACATTTAGGATAGCCATTAATCTCACCGGATCTCGGTCGTTAATATTTTACGTTCGGCAAATAGAGGGGAAATGGGAGCGTTTATATCGTCGTACTAATAAATCGCGCTTAGTACTTATGGATAGGAATGATTCAACCGACGTTACAGATAACGCTTCACGATGTAACTGTGCAATATAGTAATATCATATATTATATCACGAGGTTTTCGGTGAAATATTTTTGAAAATAAAATATGGTTATGAAATAAAAAGAAGCTTGTGTATAAAAAAAAAAAAAAAGAAAAGATTTAGCCAACTGTTTTGCGGTTTGTATCTGTAATACAATGGAGTAGTACTCGCAATGTATAACTTGCGATGAGGTTTTTTTCTTTTTCATCCCCGCTTCACACACATACATCTCTATTTCGTTAAAAACGATTTTAAAAACGCTGAAGGAATTTTCCTGGAATGCAACGATCGGCGCGTGTAATTGGAACGATACAGAGGCTGTAAAAGAGTTTAGGTGTTACTACATGCTATTCACGGGGCTTTCTCGCGTGTGTAATACGGATAAACAAATGAGATTTCGCGCCAGTGATGCTCAATGTTTTTGGCTCGCTGTTTTTCAATCCAATCGACGACAATAATCGCGTGATAACCAGAATCTCGATTAAATCGCGCAATTATTTCTATTCCCTTTTTTAAGGGAAATAAAGTATGCTAGGATTTTATCGTAAAACAAAAATAAGCGATATATTTATCGGAAAAATTAACGAACGGTTTCGCGAAGAAACTGATTAAACTGACACGGGAATGATTGTGAATCAGCGTGAGTGAGAAAGCTGGTAAAAGCCGATATTGCCGGAGTGTTTGTAATTTGCTCGACGTTACCTTCGCTCGCCCGAGCGATCTCCAAGGCACATTTGACGGGATTAGTTGACTGCGGCACTTGTAATTAACAGCACTTATCTAAACGAGTTCTCGCCCCGCGAGCGCGCGCGCGCGCGCGCGGACGAAAGGGGGATTAAATTAGATTCGTGCAATCTATTACGCGCGTTCGGAAGAAACAATAGTACGCTCGCGTAATTACTACGCGTAAGCGGTCATGCGCGACTTTAAAGGCCACATTAAAAAAGTCAACGCGAGAATCATCCTACGCGATCGTAAACCCCTGTCGTTTTAGAACTTGAAATTGTGTCGCGAAATTTAAACGGAGTCGTAACGAGTTGTTCGCCGGTGATTCTCGGTCGTTTCATCGAAATTGCATCGATTTTGAAAAAAAAAAGGACACAAGATTTTTGATTGATACAGAAACAGCAACAGGTTGCGGCATCCTTTAAAAGAATGATCTTTTCGAAGAGCGATCTTCATGTATATCCGCGACTCGCAAATCTCGCAATCAAATCGACGAGATTGAAATTTAACAGCTCAGGGTTTTATCGATAAAACTCATTCTATAAAAATATGAAGCACGACTTTTCGTGACAGAATAGCTGTCGCAATTTGCGATTGTCATCTCGTTTGAAGATTTACGTTGTAAGCTAAAGTTAAAAATTACTTTTACAAAAAGATAGATTTGCCTTTTTGTTTTAAGTGCTACATATACGTACAACCATACGACAGCGTAATAATGAAGACGCGGTCGAGCCAGCTATCCAGAACTTTATCGCAACGAGCGCGATTAAAATCATCACCGTCATGACGTGTGTCTCGTATACTCGACTCGAGCGCTTTGTCTCAGCGCTCGTAGCACGCTGGTTCTCGACTCGAACAAGCGACAACCTCGTCGACCCCCCTTTAATAATTCAGCAGACTGCCTTCTGCGGCGGATCCTGGCCCACAGGGGTGGTTACGATACCGAATGCCGAACCCTTGAAAATTTCGTGTCGCGAGGGTGTCGAACTCGGGCGCGACCCTCACATTTATGTACACCATCGTCAAAAATGTGTGAGCAGAATAGAGAGATGGGGGAGAAACGGATGAATCTAAACTTTATCAAAGTTTATAAAGTTATAAAGTCTGCGTAAGAATCGAAGTATCGGAATATACGACGGGAAGATTAGAGGAATCTAAATAAACTTTTCTCAACCGATCGACTCTTTTTCCGTGCGAAATGCATGAGTAAATATACCATTGCGTATTCAAAAATTGATAGCAACATCAAGCGATATTTATGCTCCTAAATTTATAACGCCGATATCGCTGAAAACTTAGAGAACGTATATCAGATCAAGAATGCAGTTGATAAATTTCAAATTAATTCAGTGAAAATTGCAGTGTTTGGAATATTGATCGTGTAATCAATTTTACAACACGTTCTAGAAATAATACAAATCGAGGACTGCGCGTAAACGTGGTAATGAGGCAAATAATTTGTTCATGATAAATGTATCATCGAAAAGGGCAAGATAAATATTTCCACGCGATATGTAATAATGGACGAGTTATATTACGCATGTATTATGTATGTGTTACATTATGTAATTAAATAGCAAAGTAAAAGTAAAATATATTAAAAGAATAAATAAATAAAATAAAATAAAAGAAATAAGTAGACCGTTTTGCAAGAGGTTTCCTTTCTCTCGCGCTCGCGAAAAACAGCATCGATTGATCTCACTAATTGATCAGACTTCGTAACTGCTTTTTCCAGAATTAATTTTACGGCTATGCGATACTTATGCCATAATATGTGAAGCGGCCAAAAGCGCAGCAGAGATTATTTGTACGCTAAAGTGGCTAATTATGCCGAGATGAATTTTGGAGCGCGGGCGGGCATAAAATACCCGTGCTATTTGATATGAAAATCGATTAATGCGAATTGCACTTTATCGCAACGCTCACCGATGATGACGTGCGCGAAATGTTTGATCTCCGGGCATTCGGTTCGCATTTAGCCTGCGGTATCCGTTAATTGCCACGTGCATTGCCACGCCTCGTTATTTCCGTCACGCGAATCCGGCAATATTTAAATAAGCTTATACAAATGCACCTTTCAATCTCTCCTCCCCTCCCCCCTCCCCCCCCCCCCCCCGATAATCAATCAACTCGGCGCGCGCGCTCGAATAACGCATCGCGCGTTTATCCGCTCAAGTGACTTCAGAAATGCGCGTCGTTTCGACGCGTGTTCGCAGCTGAAAATTTCAATCATCATTTGGATCCGGCTAAATTAATTGAGCGAAATAGAGGAAACGTTCACACACCTCGCGGCGACAGACGTATACTAGATACGCGCGTCACGTGTTTTTCAAACTTTGGATGCACTCGGAAAGTTTGCACGCGCGCTCCCGGACCAACTTGCTATCTCATAACTCGACGTATAACGTCGAGGGCGGAAAGCTCGGCCGCGGAAACTTACAAATTCGCGGAGACAGTCGGGGAATCGTAAGAGAGAAGCGAATGAAAATAGGAAGGAGGGGGGAGGGGGGGATAAAATTGTACGAGACTCGCCAGCGCTCGTTTCATTGGAAGGAAAGTTCAATCCGAGCGCCAAACCGATGTCGTTGGTCGATATACGGGATATGAAGACTCACAGAATATCGCACCTTAATCTGTGTACGTGTATATACATATACATGTATATATGTACTATCTATGTGTGTGTGTGTGTGGGTGTGTGTGGGCGCGCGCGCAAAATTGGAATTACAACCCACCGCTAAAGGGATGGGATCTCGCCAAATAGAAGACAAACTCGGGCCGAGTGTATAGCCGAGCCGCGCGTATAATTCACTTTCAAATCCAATTACGGTAGCTCCGCTTTGAAATAAAGTACATCGTCTTCCGATTCCGGGCGGATCCTTCCGCCCCGGCTTTAATAGTTCATTACAACGCGCTCGTGCTCTCCTCCAGCTGGCCGCGAGCGGCTCCCGAGCTTATTAGAAGCCCGGGCCCCGTCATTTCAGCATGCGGCGGGCGATATGCGCGGCGTATGAAAATTAAAAAGAAAAAAGAAAGAGAAGAGAAAAAATACACGCGGAGACGATCTCGCAGCGGACCGCGCGCGCCGCGGATGCGCCTAATTGAAACCGACGGTTTTTGAAAGCGCCGCTCAATGAGAAGGATCTTTCCTCGCGACGGGGAATTAAAAACATCCCCGGAATATTGCGGCGAGCGAAGGTACAATAACGAGAAATAAACCGAGAGCGGATACTGAGAGCGCGACACGTGTCGCGTTTTAAACTGTCCAGTTGCGTGAAGTCGGGTCTGCTCTGAAAACGCGTCAGGAGCTTCCCTTATATACGTCTGACATATGTTTCACCGAGAAGGAGCCGTCGCCGCTGCACTGTTACGCGGATATAAATGACGACGAAAGCCGCGAGCGTTTTAATCTACCGGCCAGCGCGGAACATTATTCGGCCGCCCTCCCCCCCCCCCCCCGGTGCAAGTAGTTTCGGGACGACGTGTATGCACGTGAGGACACCTGGTTTCCTCCGTTTCCAAGAACAATAGAAATTAGAGCTCTACCTATGTCACTTCCGTGAATCATGGCTCTCTAAATCCTTTATCCCTGCGAAGAAAGGGCGAGCGGAATATTATCTCCGATAGCTCGAAATTACACGTTAAAATTTTTGCCATCGACTTATCAGAGTCCGTTAAATACATTTTGCAGCCAGAAATATTCTCCGGTTCCAGGAATCGCTCGCAAAAAAGAATCTCCCGTATTTTATGTCACGCACAAACCGGTAAAAAATGTACGGGGAGGGGGGAGGGGCGGTCGCAACGTACGTATATTTCGAGCGCGGTTAAAAGAAGTCGGACAAGCGATCGTGCTCGTGTAAAAAGAGACGACGGTGATGGTGTATGGGTAGTGGGATGGTGGAGGAGCACAGGCGCGTTGCCGTAGGATGCACGGGGTCGTGAACTCGGGGGGGGGGGAAGGGGGGCGGATTTATCGCTTTATTTAAAGGCCACTACAAGCTAACGAGACGGTTGACATATCCACTTTTCCACCGCGGGAACAATTTAGTGGCACGTTACACGCCAGCGAGGCCCCTTTCTATATGAGTTATCATCCTTTGAAAGCTCCCCTCCCCCCCCCCTCCTCCGCGCATCTTGCCGAGCATTAATCTTGCTTGGAATCCCTGCACCTTGGGCACCACCTGGTACATGATAACGCGGAATGAAGCTCCCCTATTCGCAGACAGAAAGTAATTTGTTTCGGTTAACAGCACTATTTGTAGCTTCGTTCCGCGCGGGATCGAAGCAACTTCCATCGACGATATCTCACACGAATGCCCGCTGTTGCGTATTAAGAGTCAGATTCTTAAAGAGCTGAAAGAAGAAAAGGGGAGAGGGAGAGGAAAAAGAGAGATTGCACGGCGCAAAGTAATGCTCCGTGTAATTATTACAGCCGGAAAATGTCAAGACGTGGCGCGCTAATGAAGATAATACTTGCGCTGTAAATCGTGCTCGTATTAAAATGTGCTCACTTTCTCCCTTTCCACTTTTTAAATAGGAGGGAACGACGACGAAGGCAAAGCGAGAACGAGATCGGCGACTGTAAGTGGGAAGGCAGGCACGCTCCTCTCTGCCACGCGCAAAAAAGGATTATCCACCGTGAAACTATTTACTGATTTAAACATCGCATAAATCTTGCCTTCTAGTTCAACGGAGATTTTACTTAAAGGAGGGATCTCACGAGGGATGAGCGCGGGCACGCCGCGTACGTCTGCCCTTCTAAATTCATCGTTTTATTTAAGGCCTCAACGAGAAGGCTGCAACGCGTATCGGCTTTTGCTCTCCGGGAAAATATTTACCGTCTTCGCGCACGCCAATGTTATGTCTTATCGCGCCACCCTCAAGAGAGACATGGAATTTTTTGCCTAATCAATTTTTTATGAGAAGCCGATACTAAGGCCATCGAATTTGATTTGACTTGAAAAGTAAAGCGAAGAAATGGCACGACAGTACGAAGATTATTTCTTTCCGTTTAGAAAAATTTTTGGGATTTAACTGGGATTAGATTTCCTAAAAAGAATCATGGATTTCGATTGGAAAATTTATAAAGATTTAAATAAAAAAAAAATGTAATGTTTTAGAAACGCGGTTCTATGCGAGAAATCCAGGCAAATATCGTTTATGCTTCTTCTAATATTCTCTCAAATTTTTTTTCGAATTTCCATTTAACATAACTATAAAGCAAAATATTTAAAACATTTTCTAAATAGAAATTTATAACGATCCAATTAGCAAATTGATCGATATTCAACATTTGTTGAAGCTCTGACTTAATCAAATAGAGCCGAAAGTTTATTCTGAATATTCTATGGAAATTGAGGACCAGATTTTAAAGTAAGAAAAACAATTTGTGGCGAAAATTTAAATGCAAGAAAAAGTTGATACGTCATCTAAACAATGGAACTACAATATTTTATCTTTTTATTTCTATTGAGAAAAATCACTAATATGAAATTGGAATTTTTTATCCGACAAAATTATACCGCGATTTTACTTAATTTAACCTCAAAAAAAGTGTCAAAAAAAGGCTGCCAATTTTTTTTCCATTTATTTTCTATTTCTATTTTAGATCGAAAATCCATGTTTCAAATAAAAATTGAATTCCTAATGGATATTGTAGTACGATATACCTATCTGGGACAAATTTGGACATTTTAATCGGAATCTATGTTATCTATCTAAAAAAATCTTGGGAAATTGCTGTGTTGATGCACGTCGCATTCCATTGCGATAAAAAGTTCCTCTATCAAAATCTCCACGGATAATATTTTTCTCCCCCTCTCTTTGACTTCTCTATCTTTGTGGCCACAAAATTATCCAAAATTGCCCGGAGGCACAACAATGTAGGAGAGAGGTGAACATTAATTTCGGCGAAATTATACACGACTCGCCGCTAAAATATCGTTTCCTTTCCCGTCACGCAATGTCCGAACGATTCCCTTTGTAATTGTCGAGTAATCCGGCTAGCGCAGCTTCGGCGAGAGGTCTGGCCGGGGACTGAAAAACTCTCGCGATACGATCCGTTTTTGTAACCGGATCGCCGTGGGATTGTGAGTCACGCGAAGCATCCGCTTTCAACACTTAACGCCTGACTTTGTCGACGGCCGAGATGTCGTAATCGCCGGGTCTACCGGCGGCGCACTTTTATGAGCTCGTATGTACGATAGTAAAAGAAAAAGTATCATCTCGAGGCTTTTCCCCACTCGCCGCAAGTACGGAAAAGCGTTCGTCTATATAAAGCCGCATTTTTCGTCGTACACTCAAAATCCTCCCACGGCTATTACGGAGAAACAAAACATCCCGCGCGCGAACAATGGCCCAAAAATATTTTTAGACGTGTCCTATAAAAACGTTATCGATATACGTGTTCCACTTCAAGGTAAAGAGAGATAAAAAGTATAAACGAGATCTTCGGGATCGCGAGACCGGTGCAAATTTTTCAGATACGGCTTCTCTATTTTTTATCCTACAATAAGAAACAGTATTAAATTTTCAAGAAGACATGGGTTTTTAAATTCAAATAAATCTGAAAATTGTTATTCGCGCAAAATGCGACCGTGTTTATTTTATTCCGTTTACTTTTATTTGATTCACGACCGTTAACGTTATGGCAAACGGCGTAATGCTCTCATCGTAAAACTGAAAAAACAAGAAAAGCAAGACTCTCTCTCTCTCTCTCTCTGAAACCGAGGGGGGTGCTAGCTTTATCGCCATAACATCGAGCATCTATCTCTTTGGGGAAGAAGGCACGCCTTAAAGTAGTCGATCAAAAACACGCGTGCGATTCGGGGTCGCAGAGGCCAATTTCCCGTTGGCAATAATCCGGGAACATAAACGTCTTTCCGACGCAAAATGACGATCGTATATAACGCCTTCACATATACATACACCGCGAATAGACATCCGTTCACCTCGCAATAAATAACCGTATAATTTTAGGATCGCGGCTCTTTCGATTGTCCGACGTAATTCGATTTTTACTACTTGCCCCGCTTAACGATTTCTCGCACGCGTATTTCTCACGCTCCCTTTTTTCTAAGCTTTTTATATTTCACCGCAAAACGTAGACAAGATTCAGTCCATAAGAAAAATTGCAACGTAAGAAATATAAGAAGCGGAATACAATGTTTCTTTGAGGAAGGGAAGACACAAAATATTTCTATACAAGAGTTTTTCCAATACTTTAAACATAAAATGAGTAGAAGATTTTTAATATTTTTTTAGTTTTTTTTTTCTTGGTCTTTTCTTATGTTTCTCGCAGACAAAATCCAGGTCTCTTTATTGCGATATCTGCTGTTTGAGTATCCCAAAATTATTTTTATTTCTTTATTGCAAGATCTTGCATGTTATACATATTTGAACATTTTACAAATCGCGGTGAAAGACATTTGCGTGAGATAAACTCGCCAAGAGTGTATCGAATCAAGAGAAATGCGATTTTTCCTTCTATCGCGATTGTAACATTGGAAAATATCGCGGAGTCACTTGTTTTTTGCCGTCTGCGATCGCAGCGGTTTTCGCCAACAGTTCAACCGGATACTCTGGGGAGTCGCATTTTCGTCTCGACTAAAAACGAACGCCAGGATCTCCTTATCGGATGGCCAGTCAAAAGACTGGACACACTCGGCAATACTGCGAAAGGAGACTTTAAGGAGTATATACGATCTCGCTCGGTCCGCTTTTCTACGTGTTTTCCTACAAATATCTCTCTCTCTCTCTCTTTCTTTTTCTCTCTCCCTCGTCCTTCCTTCTCGATCTTTATTTCGCTCCTTACATCAGCGTCCGCGTCCATGGGAAAACTCTTTGACTGACCGCGTGCTGCGCTACATTTTAGTTCTAGGGAGGGGAGGAGAAATCTCCCCTTTATGCTCGGACTTCGTCAAAAGAAGCCGGGAAAGTGCAGACGAAGAAAGGCGGTAGCCGGTAAATGTCACGCGAACGTAATTTATTTATGGACCCCGAAGGGGTTGATGGATGCGACGTTGTGTGAACGTTGCGCAAAGGGGTGGATAGGTCGAATCAATCGATGCCGCGGGACGATAATATTTGCCGCCGATGTTTTCGGATAGCCGAGAAGAATTACAGCGATGGGAACATATGATGCGTCTCGAAAATCGAGAGATGCGGTGAATAAAATAATAACAGCATTAACATTTTTTTTTTTTTCTTTTTGTTTGACACCTGTCGTGTGATAAATTTGAGAAATTTATACAAATTATTTTTTGTTTTATCAAATATGAGTCACGATATGTTTATAACAATCATCAACAATAAAATATCGCGTAATGATTTTGATCGTTGAACGATTCATGCATTCCGTTAGAATTTTTATAATTGCAAATCGATCCTTGAGTAGAGTCTACATAGATCCATGCCGCGTAAGAGGAAAAAAAAGAAAAAAAGCCTTAAAATTTATATAAATAGTCAAGATGACGCGAAGAAGAGCGTTTAATGCAGCGTTGCTGCGATACGATCTCGCGCGAAAATCCGTCAAACAATAGACGAATAAAAGCTTCATCTTCGCGGTGGCAAAACCACGTGCGTAGGGTCTTTTAGTCTCACCTCCCTGTCTCTTTTTCTCTCATGTGACTCGTCCCCAAGACATAATAAAACCTTTTATATCGGGCGCGCGCGGCTTCGTGACTCGTACTTTCGGGCGAGTAGAAAACTACCCACCTACTTTTTGTCGTTGTACACCTCACGGTATATCTCTGTTACCTACCTACCTACCTACCCTACTCGCGTGACTCGTCCTCAGACATAATAAAACCCCTTTATCCGTCCGCCCTAACTACCTCCCCACCGGGCTCGCAAACATCCTCCATTACCGCGCCTTCATGCGCTCCTCCGGCGCTCCTCCTCGGCTTTCTTAGAGCCTTCTCTTCTTGTCCCTCTTTCCCAACGACGAAGACGAGGATGCTCGTTTGCGCGAGAAAGCCTGCACTCGCTCTCGAGTACATCGCTAGTCACGTCTAGACGAGCGCGCATCACGTTTGGATGACGAGTGGTACGTCGGTCGCGCGGGGCGCAAGGAGAGGAAAATGATCGTTCCCTCGTAATGGAGGTGCATCGTCGTTCGGGGAACGTAAGCGGATGTTCGGCAAGGCGCCGGGATTCATCCCTCGGCGAATGCGAAACAGAAACGGTCGTGAACGGAAGCGGAATTACTTGCAGCGGTAAGATCGCGTCTCGGTTATCGGATACCGAAGAAGAGGGTCGAGATTGTTTCGCAGCGAGATGCAAGCTACACATTAAACAGCTTGATTGCTAAGAGGATTGACGTCGATGTAACGTGAATCGGCTCGAGTTCGACCTGCCGTTTTCGCACCTCGCTTTTTTGATCGTAATCGAGTCAGATGACGGAGATCCTTTCGTGTGTACGTGCTTTAAAATGGAATCAGTATATTGTCATTGAAAAGCGATGAATAGTCACTGATGATTTAATTTTTTGTGGATATATTAGATGTAATATAATATATAATATATATAATTGAATTTTTTAATATTAGTTATACGGATTTTATTTTAAATATGTGTGTGAGTGCTTTTTCCAAAAATTGCAATTTGAGACAAATAGAAGAACAGATGTAAAAGTTTGTACACATATGATTATTACTCGTTTTTCAATGAAATCTGTCATAATCAGTGAGATATAAAAGAGCATTTTGATGTGAGTACTTTGACTCAACATTATTGATCTTTGATGAAATTTTGCGTGTCGCTGTCTTAATCCATGACATTCTCACAGATTCATTTTAAGAGAGTACATTACTCAAAATGTTCTGGAAAATCTGCTCGAGACGCATCGATTTTTAATAATCAGCGAATACCGTAATAATATGTCTTCTTACGATCTTCTCGGAAGGAAATGAATTATGGAAAAAAATTCCATTATGCCATAAATGGAGGTTCGAGTGATCGAGCCGCTACCAAAAGACGCGCAACACGGGGTACACTCGCAAGTGCGAGTTTCCCGAAATGGGTTAATGGAGACTGCATCAAGCGACGTCACTCGGCGCGGGAAACGTTACGGGGGTGACGTCGTAGGATATCGCGGCTCGTAATTTTTAACGACGACGCCGCCCGCTTTAAGCGCACCCGCAAACCTGGCGCAAAGATGGAGACAGAAGGGCAGACTAAGAGATGGGAAACAGGCGAAGACGGGCGAGGCAACCCGCGGCATCGTCTAATGACCTCGCATTATGCGCGGCGGAAAACTTGCTTTAATTAAAGATTATAACGCGTGAAATGAATTCGAGCGGCGTTACGCGGTGTGTTTCTTCTCCCGTCTCCCTCTTTCTTTTTCTCTCGGGATAACCGAGAGGGGAACGCGGAGACCGGATGATCGCGGGATAAGCCGGTACTTTCCAAAAGGTTTTGAGCGGAAATGGCGTTGCCTGGCAGAGGATCGTGGAAAATCTGCCTCGCGGAAAATTTCCGCGCGAGATTTTCATTTCAACTCCATTTTTCGACGCTCTCTTTTCAACATTGCTCTTTGTCGAAAAATCTGCGGCACACGACCGAATCTACGCGGGGGAAAAAATTTCCATTTTTTTTTCCCTCCTCCTTTTCTTTCCGTTAGAGAAAATGCCCTGATTTTAAAACATCGTTCCGTCACGTTGGAGAATTACAAGCGGGCGAATCAAAATCTCTGTAATACCAGCGCCAACGAAATCCCGTGTTGCGGATTTATCCGAAAAAAATGCCGCTCGCAACACGTGTGCCGTTCATATCGATGACCCGTTTTTCCCGTCGGCTTGCCCCCGGGAAAGCGCCGCGTCCTCCCGCTATCCCTTCCCTCTCCCCGTAATAACGATATAGCTCCCGCACAGAGGCGAAGACTCGCGGCGCGCCGTGTAACTGTTATGATCACTGCCGGCAGTGATGATTATTGGGTACGCTGGCTGCCGGGGAAATGATTGTACGACTTTCCGAAAGAGAAGTGCTCCTAGTGTTTTTTCCTTTTTTTTTTTTTTTTTTTTCTTTTATTCTGAAAACGCGCGAACGGCGAGAGCGCGCGCGAGATTCGACCCTCGCTCGTATTCCGCGCGATTTTCTGACGTGCTACGATCTTCATCGGGAGTTTCGCGCTCCAAATGCCCGTCTTAACGTCGCGATTCTCGCGGCGCAGATTATCTATTCGGCTCGCAGTACCTGTTAACTTTAACGCGTTTAAAGCGTCCCGCGATAGCAGTCTGCCTCTGCCGGCGAATCCGTTGTATCAAGGAACGCTCCGACACGTGTTCGTTTTACGATCGAGGCGTGATAATGACTTCCTCTCATTAATATCTCTCTGTCTCTGATACCCAAACGTGGCGTGAATTAATTGGCGTTACGTAATCGTTCGCGAAGCGATATAAGGAATTTAATAATACTCCAATATAGTTGTATCTCTTTTAAGACTTCAACATCTGCGGAGTTTAGCTTTATCCGAGAAAACGTCCCGGCGCTCGAGACAGTTTTCAAGATACGAATTAAGAATTCTCATTTAATTAGAAGCGATGGAGCGTACGCTTCGAATTAACTCAAGATGGTCACTCGATAAGCTCGACAGCCTGCCAATTAGGTCATAAGCGCGGTCTTTTGTCCCCTCGCGGAATATTACGGGCAGCTGAATGTGTCCGTTGTACACGCGTCGCGCATATCCCCCTCACCTTCCCCCCCCTCCCCCCTCCCCCCTCCCGTGCTGTTCTCCTGTAGAACGACATACATCAGTAATTCTGGCCTAACTAGGACAATGGGAGCTTTGTCGATAGTGGCGAGGCGAGATCCGTGTCTGACAAGAGTGTAGCTGCTGCTACTATTACTACTACCGCTACTACTACTACTACTACTTGCGAGAGGACCGGGGATTTTCCGCAACTCGAAGCGATTAAGTGCCCCGGTGTCGTTACACGATTAATCACCATCCGCGCAGATAGCGGGGACTCGCCTAAGACGGATAGCGTAATAACGGGGACTGTGCATATCGACGTTCTCTATCTTATTATCAAACAAACGAAGAATCTTCGCCGGGGGCGCTTTTAAAAGCACTCCCACGCGTATAGAAAATACGCGGCCAAGTTGCTCCGTCGCTCTTTTCCTCTCTACGGGCGCGATGAGAGACAGCGGATGTTCCATTAATATTCCATTTCGTACCGGCTCGTGAACAATACGCCACGGCTACCCGCCATTAACGGGAAAACCTAAACAGCGTTTTTACACGAGAAGATCATCAAATTGAGTTTCGCAGTCAGTTTTGCGACAAACAACCGAAATCCGGGTGCGTATTTTTGCGTTTCGACAGTGTTACTCTTCGTGTACTAAAAGCGAATAATACGAAAAAAAAATATCCGTCAGAAGAGAGGAAAAAAAAAGATGCACCTGCGTTTTACTCTCTGCCCGCGCTAGACGAAATGTCACATATCTGATCGACATGTTTCACGGCCAGTATTCGCGGACACGAAAGCTCGATCATATAAGTAACGCTTAAAATAACACATTCGATAAATCTTTCCACCAAATAATACAATTTCCCAGAGTAAAATCGATTATCTATTTTTACGCGTTATTAAGATTGACATCAAACTTGGCTTTGCCATAAAAAGATAGTTTATATAAGTATTTATTTCATTGTTTTGTCCGTCTTGCAATGCTGCGCCAATCGAATATGATCCGCAATTACTTATCATTCTCGTATATTTTCAAGAACAACAAGGAAGAATCGTAACATCGAGTCTGGTCATTCTATTTCCGGTTGAACAAATCAACCATATCTGCCATGTACAGATTTTATATATATAATATATATATATATATATATATATATATATATATATATATATTTTTTTTCCATCTCTTGCCACCTCTGTATCATCTTTCATACGTACCTTTCTACCTCGCGCTTCTTCTTTGACCATTCAGAGCCTGGAACGTCGATCTCTTGTCTCCTCTTATATGCCGTATCTACTAGTTTTTCTTTCTTCTTTTTTCGCTTCCGATGTTCCAGACATCGAGTGTTACTACTGAAAATATTGGCGGCCCATCCGTCCAACGCTTTTGTTCCGTTTTCGTACGTCTATATCTTTCCACAAAGCAGGACAAGAAGGTCGAAATAATATTTCACACAACGATAAGTGCCTTCCTCCTGCGAAGTGAACGAGGCGGTCGGTCGTCGAATCAACATTTGTCATGTTAAACTTTAGTTCTTGAGCGAGAATGGGGTTTGCAGAGGAGAGGGGGGGGGGGGGAGGAGGCGTGCGCAATATATGAAATAAAGTTTTAGTTTCGGAGCGAATTATAATATCGAGCGCGCACTTGGAGCCTTTGGAATTTGAAGTTTGGAGAGGCGGCATTAGTCCCTCTTGTCTGTGTGCACTCGCGACGTTTGCGAGAACGACGTTTGTTTTAAGGGCACAATTATCTGCCACTACGAACGTCGGGTACTCGGCGTTTATAAGCTTGTTACGGATGTGAACTCGCGTTATGTAAGCTCGCGTCTCTAAGCCTCGTAACTTCCTTATGGCCGGCGCACATCCGCAGGTGGTTTACACGCCCGCATCGCGTATACGTACGTGTAGATAAAGGGGCGGGATGATACTCGAAAAACTCTAGGGAAATACAAATAATATTCCACGTCTGTTAAATTCGCGATATATCCGGGGAAATGTAAAATTTTGAAACAGTTTTATACATCGACACAGGCAAACAATGTTATAACAATGCAAATGTTCGTTTTTTGCTCTCTATATACTGCTATACGGCATAAAAATAATGTGGAAAAAAAAAATTTTACAATGCAAATACATTTCAATGGCATATATGTAAAATAGAAAAAGTGAAAAGAAAAAAATAATGCTCGTTTTTTTTTGTTTAACTTTGCGCGCGTGAAGATTATAATTCAATCAGGACTTTAGAAGAGATATTATTATATATGTGTCTCTCTCTTTTTCTTGTTTTTTTTTTTTTTTTTTTTTTTTTTTTGCAAAAATTTAGTAAGTCAGCGTAAAAATTCTGTAGAAACATTTCATCTACCATCTCATCCTATTATTGTTTTTATCAATGACTGAAATGGAGAATCTCTCTTTATTTCTACATATGTGAAAAGAGCACTGTGCGTATAGACAAAATTCAGTTTCGAATACTTTTTCGAATAAAGCTCTTTTTTTTTTTCCAAAACGAGAACGATTTGTATTATATTGTAATTTTACGGACGTTGCTCGCGGAAGGGAGAGGGGGTGGGAAGGGAGAGGAGGTAATATTTTCTATTAATTGTTTCCACCGCAAGGTTCTTTGTGTCGTACGGGAGAAAATTTGTTTCGTCATCAAACTATCGTTTCAAGCCGAATCAATTTTTATTTGTACGAATTGCCCGAATAAAATGTGTATCTCGATTAAATTTATATTTGAAAGCTCTCTCCCCGTCTCCCTCTTCTTCTCTCTCTCTCTCTCTCTCTCTCTCTCTCTTTTTCTTCCTCCCTCTATGTACAAATCGATTTTCTGTAACGCGTCTGCAGCGTCTATGCGCGATGCAGGTCCACGCACGCATTTTTTTTCTACCTAATCTGACCGCGCAAAAATAATTTAGCGATTCTCTCCAGGTGGTGTAAAAAGCAATTCTCGTAAAACACCCTAACCGTGGTATTACCGCTAATTAATTTCCTACCAAACGATGTTAAAGCGATTTTCTGTGCGACTCTTTTCTATGTTTATGCGTGGGGGGGGGGGGATGCTTCACGTTCGACTTAACTTTTCGCGATTAGGAGGGAGGAGGGGGCTGGAAAGTAGAATATGTCGCGCGGGAATGTGTATGTGCATGCACGCGAGAGCGCATTGAATCTACATTTCGTTCCGCTTCCCCAATGCGTAAGACCACCCCCGCGTCTTCCCCCTCCCCTCCCCTCCCCTCCCCTCCCCCTCGCTCGTCTCCTCCCGCCGATATACCGCGAACAGAGAGGAACCTCATCGATGTGCATTCGCGAACTCGCGCTCACGAGGAAAACGCCTTCCGATTGAATCCAGTTATGTAAAGGATGGCGTGAATTTTACGCGTCGGCTTTAGCCGCACCGTCGGGAATAACTTGGAGCCAAGCGCGGCCAGGAGGCGCCGTTCCGCGAGACCTTTCCCCTGAATAAATTTCTAACGATTTACCCGCCGGATGTGAATTCCCGTTGGTCGTCACGATTCAAGGAGAAATTTATCGACATGTCAACGATATAACGGAGTCGCGCGAATAAAACGGGACAAAATGCTCTCTCGCTCCTATTCCCGGCAAAATGAGTGCGTCGAGAGGCTTGTAAAAATATGTAAAAAGTAAAAGATACATATATATATATATATTATAG
>JBCEZX010000045.1:2640674-2677043 GCA_039654345.1 Cataglyphis cursor | reverse complement strand
TATGTAAAAAGTAAAAGATACATACACACACATATATATATATATATATATTATAGTACAGTCTCTTGGTTACTCTTGGTATTACATGTTACGGAACGTGTCGTGAAATCTAAGAACGGCGAATCGATCTGCACACGCGTCTAAGGTACACCAGAGGCGCGTAATGCGCCGCTGTTGTCGCGTTTACGACATTTCCGGTTTATAGGCGACGTATAGCAATGCACGTTTTACGCAATCTTCGCTTTACGCATGCAGTTACGTGCCGATCTGGCGCGACTGTACCGTCCGTGAATCGAGACTCACATAACTTCATCGTTCATTTAACACAGATTCACAATTGGCGCACTTGTTAAATCCTTTGCAGTCGCTCTCGGACACTTAAAATTTCCATCGCATAGAATCGACAATTTATATGTGAGTCTATAGTCCAGGATTTAATCGCGTGAGAAAATGTCACCCTACGGGAATGTTCTCTTGATGAAATTCTATGGAGATGATCGAACGAACTCGTCGGGAATTTGATCTCATGCATATATAAGCGGCGACGTTTATATGGACTCGTAATTGAGGTAATCGGTAAGCGGTTAATTAATTGATTCTCATAATGATTATTAGCGGAACAAGTAACAGAATATATGTACATCACGAATATATGCACATAGTTCGCGAAGGACGAAGATGACTATACAGTGCGCTTGTACATTTACGAGAGTGGATTTTATTGCATGCAAAATTGTTGGAGATTTTGCTAGATGAAAGTTCCAACGGCCAGTACATTTAATCGACCATTGATGGAATTGTTTCGAGTATCTCGTAACAGAAATACCAAAGCAAAATTTTATGCATTACTCACTCGCTGAAATAACTTTTTATACTAATAAAAATTTTATACTAATGTAAATTGATTTGCTACGCACATGTTAAAAATGCATCAATTAATTTTTAGCGAGAACGCTATTATGAAAAATGAAAGAGTGATATAATTTTTCAAAACAATTTTATAACATTCAAGAGAAATTATCTCATTGCGATATCAAATAGAAACTTTATTTAGATTTTTTCCTATAATGATGATAAATGTGATAATACATATATATTAAATTTTTTTTTAATATAATATATTATATAATTATAATATATATTATATTATATTATATCGTATATAATTTTATATATATATATATATATATATATATATATATCATATAATATAATATATACTTTATATAAAAAATAAAAACATTTTTATATATTATATAAAATAAATTATATATATAACATAAGTAATAATATCATTAATTTTATTCCTTCATATCATCGATCAATATCGTTTTGAAACAACGCTTTAGCGCGAGCCATCGTCGTTCGATGATCCGTGAAAGCGTTGTTCGTCAATATAGAAAAATGATAACCGTTTACATTCCGCCGCGTTTTCACAGACGAATTGCAAATATGTCAGGATGGACGAAGAGATGACGAGGACGATCGATTCTCCCTCATTTCGTCGCTTCGCCGTTTAAAGTGCCGGGCGAGTGTTCCGAAAGAGCGAAGGTAGAAGGCTTTACGTTTAAACAACGGGAGCCTTCCTCTCTCACGAGCGCTTCCACGAGCGTTTAACGAAATTACTTTGAAACGCGAAGGAGTACGCTACTCTCACGACTCGACGCAACCCTTTCCTAGGGACGGCCCTCCCGCCTTTTGTACAACTCCTCGCTCTCCCTATCGCGCATACATACACCACATACACACGTATACATTCTTTCTCTCGTTTCGCGCACTCGTTTGCCGAGCCCTAACCGGTCGACGAGCTTTAAAAAAAAAAACTACCCTCTTAAACCCGTTAGAATTACGCTCGTCGATCTTACGCTCTTACTTTCTCCCTCTCGTCGTTCGTTTTTTTTTTTTTTTTTTTTTTGCGCGCGCGTATCTTCATCTTCTTTCCTGTGGAGTAAACAAAGCTCGGGCTACGTAATTATCACCGGGTAGAGCTTATCGGAATGGCAGGGGAATCTGCCTCCGAAGGACGGTAAAAATCCTCTAAGTATTTCTCTTTACGGCGAATAATGCCCGTAACCGGCAATGTTGTCGGAAATTAGTGCGCGGGACGATTGGTAATGACTGGCGTTAAATCGGAAGATACATGCTTTAAAAAAAACCGCAAAGGATACTCTCAACGCGAACGTTAAAGATCGTTCTCTCCCATTTTGACAGATCGGACAGCTGAGATTTTTTTCTCGCCGCGCGCGTAGAGGGAAACCTAAGGATCGCTTTAAAGCACCGAGCAATTCTCGTCGGCGAAGAGAAAATAATTTAATTTCTCTTTAATAATAAAAGAGCGTCGCGTCTGGAATATTTTTTTGCGTTGTATGTTTGTCCGCGTTATTCTCCATCTCGCCCTAATATCTCTTCTTACGCTCTTTACAATATTCATCTTCCCTATTTACATTGTCACGTCGCATGTATAATTTAATGGGTTTAACTTAGTTAGGCTTCTACGGTGAATTGCGCTTATATGCGACGTAGTATATGCTTTCGATTTGAACGCGCAATTTATATCGTCAATATTTAAAATAATTAAAAAATCTAAAGTAAGGCAAAATAATTGAGAAAGAGAGTGATGGGGAGCCATATATATGTTTTTGAAAATTAGAAATATAAGCATAAAAACTGACCACGATATTGCATTTTGAATCGTGCGTAAGTAAATCATCATTTGATGCGAGCTCATCGCTCATGTCTCGGCGGAGATTAAGCTCGCGTGGTTTTTTTTCACGCGAACTTGTTGCGTGTCGCATGCCATAATAAAAATAAACCGGCTGATTGGAATCGCGCGGGATTAAAAAAAAGAAGCATTAATCTTAAACGAGAATACACAATATTGCCGCGCGTGACTCGGAAAGCGCTTGCACAAAATAAGATTGATGCCACTTTTCGGCATCTCGTGACGCGAATATAATTTCTGATTGTTAAGTGCCAGTTTCCGCGCAGAATAACGATCGCGCGTCGCGCCCTTATTTGCCGATATTTAGCTGCGACGTGTAGAAAGTGGCGAGGGGAGGAGGGTGGGGGGGGGGGGAGGTCGCGAAATTTGCAAGTCAATCAAGCAGAGATATTCGAATGATCGATTATTCCCTCCTAATTCTATTTTACATTTTTAATGAGATTTCGCGATTCACGATTCTCCTCTCTCGCTCCCTCGGTGCTCCATCTTATATTCGGACATTATCGGACATCTGTCAAGAGTGAAGTTTCGCGTTCGATGACGTTTCTCTCTCGGTATATTCTCTATTTTGAAATAGAATAGCGTTGAGGTCAATTGATACACCGATCGAATGCCACCGCCGGATAGTCTCACTCCCAGCGGCTCTCCGCAAAGCGCGTGCAACGCCATAAAGGACTTTGCGGGGATGGGCAGCTCGGGTGGAGAGCCCAAAATTGAGACCGGGCACAAATGTCAGTCCGGTCCAGTTTCGCCTCCCGCGCCAGTTTGGACACATCGGCGAACCGTAAACCGTGAATGTTTTACCGTGAAATGGAACGATCCAGAACGACGATCGTTCCCGGGATCCGGGATGGAACACGGAGTACGCGAACCGGCTTCGAGGTCGGCGACCATAAATTCGAGGCTGACCGCACGAAAGGACCGTTCTGCGGCGCCGATATTATTAGTTTACGGGAACAGTGACTAAACTATAGACGGCCACTAAAACAAACGAGGATAGCCGAGAGACTAAGCGAAAGAGAGAGAGAGAGAGGGAGAGGGAGAGGGAGAGGGAGAGGGAGGTTTAGGAGACCGGTGGTTACCGTCCACGTGGATCGCCTAGCACCCCCCCGGTTGTTTATGCCTCATTAGCCGCAGTAGTTACGTCAGTGCCCTTAACTATGCTACGAATTGAACACCGTGCCGTGCCCCTTTACCAACGCGCGCCGCCGGCTCGTCTACGATCTATAACGTATATCCGGTATGCATAGCCGTAGCCCCGCCGCAACGACGCGACCGTCGTTGAATATTCGAGCGACCGCGCATAATATTACCGGATCTCTACGACTAGCATGCAAAAATGTATATTACATTAATGATATACAGTTTGTGTGTATGTGTGTATGTGCGTGTGGATGTGTATCTGGAATATGTAGACTTTGAATTTTTTCGACGCAAAGCTTATATCAAGATACTCTATATTTATGTATATAAGTAGCCACCGTCTCATGAACTTAAATTTTCAGATTTTTTCGGTAAAAATGTTGATGCATAACTTTATGTTTAAGAAACTCAACGATATGTACATGGAGAGACTTCTCTCTCTTGAAATTTATCTTAAAAATCATTACGAGAATTACGGGGCAATACGACATTTTGACAAGATGATTTTATATAATGTTTTTATTTATTGTAATATTGTATAATATTATAATATCATAATAAAATATTAAATGCACTTGGTCAAATTTAAAACATCTTGTGAAATTCTAATAATGTATTAATAATTAATATTAGTTAAAAATGAAAAGAGTTTGTAAAGTTTTATTTTTTTTTTTTTAATAAAAATGCAGAGTAGCGAAAATATAAAACATAATATTATAAATACAGCGCGATATTAATTTTTGCAATTTCAACAACAAATTTTTTAAAATTGTGACATGATGAAATAATTTGGAAGCCAGAGTCGTATTTAACATCAAAAAAATGATATGATGTAATATTACTTAAATATAAATTCTTCGTAATAGAAAGCAGATGTACGTGGTACAGTAATTTATATTTTTTTTTGCGCGTTGCAGTGAGAGAAGTACGTTGAGATGAACTTTCACCAAAGTTAGCGTTATACATGTAATGTAATTTTACAGAGAGAGAGAGAGAGAGAGAGAGAGAGAGAGAGAGAGAGAGAGAGAGAGAGAGAAGTTCACATCATGAGCCTTCTATATACAGAAATGTCAATGTATATGTTGCATCGATTTTTACTCTCACGCGAGAGCGCGGACATTTTGCAAATTCGCGCTACTTTCTTTTTTTTTTTTTCATTGGATTCAGCGGATTAATAATTCCAGACCAAACTCGCGAAGTACTATAAAATTCTATCGTGCGCTGAATTTAATTTAACAGACTCTCATTTCCACACAGCCAGATTGAACATGTCAAAAGGTGAGATAGTTTGCTTTACCGTTTCTATCTTTCTCTCTCCCTTTTCTGCTTCGCCTCTACGAAGACTACATTCCCACTTACTTTACGAATGTCGAGTGACAGGTTGCAAAATAGAGAACCGAAGAAATTGCACAAATGGGTAAGCCTCTTTTCTCTTTTCTCAAGATCCGATGTAAAATATCGCGGTGCGCCCTTAAAGGCAATAACTGACGTGGAATTGTATAAATCCGACATATCCTCAGAAAATATTCAGCACATTTCCGTGTAGCAGCAAGCGGCTTTTATACACGTGTTTCGCGTATGCACGCGCGCTTCCCTTTCTCTCTCTCCCCTTCGTTCTCTCACAGCCTGCTTTTACTTTTCACTTTTGTACCGCCGTTATATACGCGCGCGGAGTTATCTGACGGGAACGAGGCTTAAAGCTTTCCGCGGTAAAGCTTTCGCGGAAGCGCAAAGCAGACGACATTTCATATAGGCGTTTCCTGTTAATGGAGTTTCAGTCTACCAGACCTCGTCGAAAACTAGGTGACGAATTGTCACAACGAATGAAACGTTGGCGTTCAATTGAAGCGAAGACTGATTACACGGAACGTTCCGTTCGCGCTCTCTTTCGCTTCCCTTTGTCATATCGATAGTGTGTAAAAGTTTAACGTCGTGATCAAGTCGCTCGCAATCAACGCTCCGAAGCGGAATATTAAATATTTCAATCTGCAACCGGAAATCTCTTCTGCCGAGTAATCGTATTTAAATCGAGGACAATCGCAAATATCCGCGATTGCCAGAGAAGGAAAGGGAAAGAGAGAGAAAGAGAGACAGAGAGGAATCATTTAAGTTTTATTCTTTATGTGCAAACAATTTCTCGCAGCATGCGAGAATGCTCTGCAGAGAGGCAATTTCTATTTCGCGGAATAGCTTTGCGTTCGCAATTGTTTTGCATAAAAGTCATCGAAGAGTAAAATCGCATGCGAGTAAAACCGCACACATGTGTGTGACCGGCGTTATGTGTACAAAAATCTATTACTTCACCGGATTTTAATTTCGAGGCAACTATCTTTAAGATGCAGAACGAATTCCTCCTGTTATCAACGTGTGTCTCTTTGTTCCTATGTATATATTTTTTTTTTCAGATTAATTTATCTTTGGCGCGCATCTTCCGGGTACATCTTACATGTATGAGGGAAACTTTTTACACACAATGCTCGTACATATGTATGTACGTATAGCCCAGTCTTTCGTCCGATAAATCGCCGCGTCGTCGTACGCGCGGCACCACTTTGTCATTACGAATTTGAGCAACAAAGTTTCACGGTGGAAAACAGTAATAGAAACTTTGCACCGAGCGGGAGCTTGGTACACTGGGTACCCGCAAGTTATCAACATCCGGTGGTGCTATCACGAACGCGTGCGGCACATTTACGAATAACGGTGACTGGCAATGCAAAAACATGCCCGCGATGGACTAATAAAAATTGATATCGCTCGGCTTTGGATCACTCATGAAATTTATATTTTTCATTGAAATGTGCAAGGTATATCGAATGAACGTTAAAATCATCGACGATAATATCGACGTATCGTATACATTGTTGGTTATTTTTTTTTTTTTACAATTTATTAAATTCTGCACTCGTCAGTGTTTTTTTTTTTTTTCGATGCCGTAACATCTTGTGTATGATAATTTTTTTTTTTTTTTTTTTTTGCGGTCCAGTAAATAACGATCATAGTCGTCGCGATGACGGTAACGATGTTACGGTCGTCGTTGCGTTCGCGTCAAGCGTGGAAATCAACGGAACGAACACGAATCACGCAAATTGCAATACATTAATTTTTGCGCGCTCCCTCGTTTAGCGTATTTATCGCTGACGAGAATTCCGAAACGGCGAAATTTTGCGAGCGGAAGAGAGAGAAGCGACGACGGCCGGGTAAAAAAAAATGATGCAGAGATGCGGAGAGAAAGAGAGAGAGAGAGAGAGAGAGAGACGAGATGAAGGCGTAAACGGGAAGAGCCGGTGGCTGGGTACTGCGGGATATTTTGTAATTAAACAGGATAGAGTCCGCGAACCACGTTGATTCATCGTTTCGTATTATGGGCCGAAACGTTTCGCAATTAAATGCCAGTTGCACGGCCGCTGTTGCAACGAGACATTGAAAGAGTTAACGAAAAGAGAAAATAAGAAGAGAAGAAAACGGGGGGAAAAAGAAATATCGGGGGACTTATTGCCGACCGCGGATTTCTACGGAATAAAACGGTTACGAAATAAAACGGTGATTTTGTTTGATAATGATGGACAATGATGTCGGGATTTACTTGAGATGGGACATGTGTCGATAGATTTTGATGCATACAGAAAAGATTGTTTATTTTTGTTTCTAAAATTTTTGCAGAATTATTATTTGTCGTGTAATTTGAACGCGAAATTGTTGAGTCATTTATAATCAAAACGCGAATAAAATTCATCAAAGAGCGTAAATTTACAATATTCGTGTTATAAAATACGAACAAAGCATATCATATTGTGAAAGAGCACAGAGAGATAAGCTGAAAATCCGAACACGAATATTTAAAAGATATATTTTTATCAAACACGTGGTGCTTGCATAACAAGTATAATGTACGAGTACGCAATCAAGTCGCTTCTAAAGTAACGAGATACAACATGCAAGGTAGAACACGCCGAGGTAAATACGAGGCAAAAAGAAGAACAAAAGAGTATCCAGCAAGATGGTGAAAAATAGATGGAAAAAGTCAGAACGCAAGGATGGGATGGGAGCGAAACTTGTATCGCGGTGTATACATACGATGAGCATGAGCGATAAGAAGAGGAAGCGACGAGAGTAAAACCGCTAGTGTCGAAGGGGGGGGGGGGGGGAGAAAAAAAACATGGGCAGGTAATAGAGAAGAAGACGGAGTGTGAAAAGGAAGCGGAAGAGAACGCGAAAGATTAGCGGCGGAAGGATGGTGTGAAAGAGAAATAAAGCATCGTCGCAGAGAGAGAACTTCCGCGCGTTGCCAGTTTCTTAGAAAGTCCTTCGTTTCTCCATCCCCCCCGCGCGCGTCAAGAAGGGTAAGGGGGTGTGGAAACAATGCGGGAATATATACAGCGAGAAACGAATTAGGTGGCTATTAGTAAGACGCTCGAGGAAACGTCGTAAAACACCGGCCCCGGACTCGCGTGGAAAGAATTCGAAATTATGGCGCGGGGGTTTATCGCGCTCAACTTTCGGTGAGGGAAGGGAATGGGTAACCTTCTCTAGGTCTATCCTTCTTGTAACAACGATTCCGAGAGAGAGAGAGAGAGAGAGAGAGAGAGAGAGAGAGAGAGAGAGAGAGAGAGAGAGAGAGAGGGACCGCCGGGGAGGAGAGAAAGAAGCGGTCCGGCGCGAGTAATGGAAGGCAATACTGCGGACTCGCTCGAGCGAATTTCCCTTCCGCATTTCTCCGGAAATGCGGACATATTTACGCGGCACAATAAACGTAATCGATGCACACTGATTTAATGGATCGCCCCGTCCGCTCCTCTTTTATTGCATGTTATAAAACGCCGCGGCTTCCTCGATTCCGCCGCGCGTCTCCCGTCCATCCTCCCCGCGTTATTCACGCCTTGCTAATCCTCTTCTTCGGACGGCATTTAATTGGACGGCTGTTGCGGAACACGACGCTCGCAGCATGTTCGCGCGCTGCGAAGAATTTCCCTCGTAAATAAAGAGGACGTAAAGAGGGCGATCCCGGCGATTCGTTATTCCCCGGTGATGAGTTACTTGTTACAGAAGATGAGCAAATTTTTTTATCATTTAATATATATATATTAAAGGATTAAAAAGATTAAATATTTAATATATATTAATCTATGTCAGATGATTGGAGCGGCTTTTTCGCAAATAGTTTCGATTCTTAATTTACAATTAGTAATGGAACCCAGAGACATGTCAGAGGCGCCAAATTATTATTTAACGCGAAAAAATTCAGGAATACGCAAGACCAAATGGATAATTACGTTCGGCGAAATTAATGAATAAGTTAGTGATAAATAAGTGAACTCGCGGCGGATTACTTTGATGAAAATGAAGCAGCGCGGTAATGAGTTTCCGAGTGCTTCGTATGTATGTATAACCGGCGATATTGCCTACAAATATTAACATAGAGGGAAGTTTTCTAATCAATCAATTTCGCTCGGCGATGTGCCGCATCTGCCGATATCAACCTAAGCGCCAAGTTTCCGAAATGAGATTGACACTCACCCCCGCAAACAGAACTCGCGCACGAATATCATCATGATTGGCTCGTTTTCCGATATCATAGATCATGTAACATTTATAGTCATCGAAAATAAAGCTGACAATCCTGAATTGTTGAGTACACTATCCATTATATACCGAGTGAGAAGCTAAAAATATTGCGTGTGAATGTATTAAAATGAGAAATACGATTAGAATAAAAATCTTCGGAAAGAATTCCGATGTTCACTCTTAAAAAAGACATGTTAAATCGATACTCGCAAATATTGTTATTTCTTTTTCGCGATGATAATTGATTATCTTGACGATGCATTGAACATTACTTTATATCAATAAAAGCTTGTCATAACTGAGCGACACATTTGATGGTTTAAATATTAAGTGGGTGTGTAATTTTTATTTAATTTATTTTGAAAAAATGGAAAACTGGAATTAATATGTAAGTAATTGCATACACATACACATAAAATAAATGGCGCGCATTTATAGTATTCTAGTTTATTAAAAATGATATGAAACGATCAAAGAAGCTATCTAACATTTCGAGCAATGCGACGGAAACGATCGAGTATATAAACAATGAACATATATATGTCTACATCTTGAAATTAGAGATCGATCACGGCGATATTTTTATGCAAAGTACCTATTCGCCGCATAATCTTACACGAGAAAGGCGGCTTTATTTTGTCTTGCTCGGCCGCACATCCGCCCTTGGATCGTACATCGGACCCAGGCCGTGTGGAAGGCTGGATTTTGTGGGACGTAAATGTCCGTAAATTCTCAACTTTACTCCCCCTTTAAGGTCGTAATCCGCTTACGTCACCAGCAGACTTTACGCATCACGCAGAATTAACCCACATACGTCGTTTTAGCCGAGTATCTTACTTAAGTGCATTCATTTTCTTATCTCATCGAGAGCGATTATTCTTTCGCCGATCTTTCGGCTAAACGCGTTGGCTTTAAAATTCACAAAGTACTTAATCTTATCTTTAGCGGTTTATATCTTTCTATAAGGCGCAACCGATCTTTGCTCTCTTTGCCAAAAATTATGATAATAAAAAATAAAAATTTATTATTACACTCAATTACAATCAAATAATTTTTCTACATATTCCATAATATATATTCTCTACAAATTGATATGTATGTACATATATATTGATATATGTCGATACATATTTGAGGTGACAATCCGTCACCGAGTATTCTATCGAGCGAAGGCATTATGACACTTGGAAAGGAAGATTCCCAAGATTTTCAGGAAACGAGAGATCGTCACGAATGTCAAACAGCATCCTTGTCGTGTCGTTACGGTAACACTTTTAAAGCAGAAACGCTAGAAGAAGAAGCAATGCGGGCACACAATTCTTCGCGCTTAAAGTAGACGTTGTTAATTTAAAAAATTGTCAAGTAAATTTTTGAACAATAATTCACGAGGACTTATGCAAAATGATAACGTTTCTCTAAATTTTCAAAGTCCCTTCATCGAAGAATTTATATGAAATGTAACTTGGTTTCTCTTTTCTTCTCTCTCTAGTATTGACAAGCCTTCATATCGACAATGTAATTACAAATTGCCAGCGGCATTAAGAGATCGTATTGTTATGCTTAATGACATGCAGTAATGTCCGCGCATTTAAAGTATTGTATCAAACTTGTCGTTCGCTCTCTGCTCCAGCTGGGAAAATTTCCGCCTGTAATGATGGCGTTCTTCGGTACACGAGCAACATCGCGTGTCGACGGTGCTGAATCGGTGTTGAACGCGTGACGTCGTCTCGAGAAAAGAATTTACCGTCGCGAATAGCAATAAGGGCCCCAAGTCGACGCCTGTTACGTTCGATGGATTTTCACTGGAAATCAATTGCGCGTCGCATCGCGTCGTATCGACGCGTTTATGGTCGCGGCGAAAAGAAAAAGACGTCGAGATATATTTATTTAGAAATTTTGATTAATAATTCTGTGTGCATAAATATCTCGAAATTCGAGGAATATATCATGAATTGAGGCACTTGAATAAAGACGAAAGAAAGGTGCTTATAAACACGAAATGCCTCATTGAACAAAATATAGAAAACCGCATTCAAAATTTACTCGGAATAACTCACGCTACGTCGGGTACGTTGAAAGCATATCCGACCCGAACAGAAACCCGTGTGTTCGCGTAAAAGAGAGAAATGTGGAACACTCTGGAAACATCAGTCCATTGTTTGATGTAAAGAAGAAACGTTTCGCTATTAACTCGTGATTCTTTCGCGCAAGAATAATTCAACTCTCTCTCTGTTACACGAGTGAGATGAAAACTTGACCTCTTGTGTTGTACGGATATTTTTGTATCCCTTCGCTCGCCACGACGCGCATTCGAGCTTACGTTGATATATTATCCGCTAACTTGATGCATACCTCGGATTATAGCGAGATATATCCAGGGCATTCTCGAGCGAAAAACTGATCAGCTCAGGCGTACTCTGTCGTACTCTCCAAAGTAATCCAGCTTACAAACGGCGTGGGCCAACGTTTGCCGCGGCAATTTCGCAAATGCGCGCTTGCGTAGTCGCTTGCGGCTTAGAGGAGATATAAGGGAAAAGCCTCGGCGAGTCTGCGGAGAGGTTGGTCGGGATAAGCGTATCCCGCCGTAGAGCGGCGGAGCTTAGCAGCGGGCAAAAGAGTTGGATGCGCGATGGTCCGCGAACCGGCGGACCTTTCCTCCCTCGCCTCCCTATGATAAGGGAAGGTCAAATCCAACGCGCGGCGTTACGTCCCCGGGAAAGACGAAGCGTCAGCAACGCTGCTCCCCGGCGCGTTAAGGAGGAAACGGTAATCCGCCGCGTGTATCCGCTGTCGCGGAAAATCTCGTCATTCAGAGTTAATCTCCCAAGGGCAAATATTCCGCTTAATTTCTCTCGCTCGTCGTTCCGGAGATACGCGGGGATACACACACTTCTCCGCGAAGCGACCGCGGAATTTTCACGGCACTCTGGCGCATTAAATATTTATCCACTACGAATGTAGAATGCATTTATATCTCGCGTAAAGGGCCGCGGGCGGAGGGAGGGAGAGAAAGGGGAGAAAGCGAAGCTTTCCCCGATAGAGGAAGCCCGATTTTCAGGAAGAAAAACGCTCGACCGCTCCGAATCTTTCTCGTAGGGTTGAAATTCTCTCTCTCTCTCTCTCTCTTTCTCTCTTTTGCGGAGGAAAACGTACGATCTACCTCGTCCCCGAGGAACGCCACGCGAAAACGGTGCGTCAGCTCCGTGGATTCGTTGGCTTTACGAGGCGCCGTAGCCGCCGAGTGTGTTTGCTCGTCGAAATCCAGCAGGACACCGGGTTTACGGTTGACGTAAACGGGACCCCCGCTGGCGCAACCTCGTCCCTCCCGCGTTTGGTGGTTTATGGTCTGGTTATTCGGTTGACGCCATCCTCGCCACTTTGCAGGATTCGCGCGAAACGCAGAGTCTCGTCCCACAGAAAGGGAGAGAGAAAGAGAGAGAGAGAGGCGCATAATAAGGTTTCTCCTCTCTAACCTGCCGAGGTCGGGGGAAAACGAGGGGTTGCGACCTCATCTCTTGGCGCTCTCACGAGGGCGAGATGAACTTGATCTCACGGCGATGAACTGCGCGCTCGTACGTCACATTGATTTCTCGAAATACGGCTCTCTTCTCCTCTCCTCTCGCGTCCCAACGTACTTGTCTTCCTACCTCAAATCCTTTCCCTCCGGAATATAACGCTCCCGCGGGTCGAATGCGGACAAGTTCCTACATATTTTAGGCTGCAAAAAACGCCCGACTGAAATGAAAACGCTTCCTGTTTGCGCATCCATGTTTTGCGCGTCCCGCGTTTCACGGAATTCGCAAAGAACGGAAAGCGCATCTCTGATGAGCGTGTAACAAGATACCCCGCGAAATCATCGCGAATTCGCCAAATCGCGCGTTTATACTTACTTTGAAGTCTACTTTGCGACAAAGAGAACGCGATCGGTGATTACAAATGAATTACATTGAAATACGAAGCAAAGGCAAACGAAATACTTGCGTCTTTAATTAACCGTCCACTTTGTTTAATTCAAGCAAAAGTTGCGCACATTGGAGAAACATATACTTTCTCGCAAACATTAAATATGTAGCAATATCAATGAGCACATTTTACTATGCTTACAGACATACATGTCTATCTTTTCAAGATTATAATTTTATTATAATATAAAAATATGAAAAAGAGCCTGTAATAAAGATTGGATAGAGATAAAAGTGCATTTTTAATTATTATTTAAAAGTAAAGTGCAAAAATTAAAAAATAAAATATCTCGTACAGAGAAAGAACTTTTTTCAAAAATATTCAGGGAAGTAATTAATATATTTTACATTCTAATTATTAAACATTCTAATTATTAAATCAACTATGATGTAATTTTAAATTACAGTGCCGATATGTATATAAAATTATACTTTCCTCGCAAATTTAAATTATGCTACAGGTATGAAAATATGTGAAGAAAAATTTTGTTTCCCGCGAGTCGCATAAACCGTATGTTAATTAATTTTACGATACGTCAAACGTGCGAAACGAAACTGCGATAACCGATACAATATACGCGCGTAAAAAAAAATCTATTTCAATCTTCCGTAATGGAAGGGCGTGATCTTACCCGACCCGTGAGGAAACGACATTCGACGCTGTGGAAAAATATCATTCTCCATCTAGCTAAACACACTCAATTTATAACTCTGCAAACAGGAACAAGCGTCCGTGAAACGAGTACGCTGAAACATGGCAGCAAATACTGGAAACTGCTCGAAACTTTGGCAACTTTCCTCTTTTGCTTCCTTAACATAGGATTCTACTTCGCATCTTGGTCGAGTATCTTTGTCTCGCGAGCTACAATATCGAAGACGCAACATTGTTCTTGTGGGAAGAAATTGCCTCTGAGAAAGAGAGAGAGAGAGAGAGAGAGAGAGAGAGAGAGAGAGAGAGAGAGAGAGAGAGAGAAGAAGAGCTTTACAGATTGACGTTAAACTTCACGGACGCGTTTAAAGATTACGATAATGGTATGAGTTAATACGACATCGTTTTACTTTTTGGACCTGCCACAGGATCTTATTAAAACTTGACGCTACTCGCTAATCATTTTATCCTCGTTTCTAAGAATTATCTAGCCTACTGGATCGAGGGATACGATTTAATGTTTATTTGCTCTAACTTTATTCTATTGTATAATATATAAAAATCAAATAACGTTGCTTAAAAGTATATATTGATTGCAAAAAAACATACACACACACACGAAACAGCTCTGGCAAAATATATAAAAATAAGAGCGCGATGCACTCTCGGGACAGTAGTTTCAGCAAATGTAATTTTCGATCAGTATTCCGCCTCCTCCATACACGAGCCGGGGGCTTTTGAAGCAAAACGGGCACTGTAGAGATTCAACTTTGGCGCAACCCGAAGCACAATTCCGTACCGCGCTTCTTGACGCATCAAAACAGAAACTGCGGCTATCCCTTGGCCCCGACGTTTTGGAAGCATCTAGCAACTTCCAACCACTGCCGTGCACATGCAGCTCGCTTAAAGGACCGAACAATTCTGCGCTATCTCTCGCAGTCGACATTCGAGTTTCGCGTCAGTCCCAGATCTACTGAGATAAGCAGAATTTACGAAACTACCACGTAAAGGAAGTTAATAAGTGGCGAGGTGTCGCAGTCGCAGACTGCGAGATTAAGAATCTGTGATGCCGAGATATGATTAATGGACAGTAGGTCAAAATGTCAAAGTTTCATCTCGACAAAGTTAAGACACGCTTGAATTTTTATCAAAGCAATAGATATATACATATATCTCGTAATTAATAACAACGTTTTATCTAATGTATAAGAAAAATGTAATAGTTTCTCTAATAGATAATGCCACGCCCAGAGTTTCACAGCAATTTCATTATAACAGCAAACCATCTTAGTTGGTGATTCCTTTGAGAGACGCTAGCTTCTATTAGGTTCGCGGGTCGCACCTTAACGAGGTGAAGAGAAAAAAGAAAGTGCAAAAAAAGAGAAAAAGATGATTGAAGGAAAAACTGGATAGCGAGCCGTTTAATCAATGCTTCATATCAGCGGCACTTTAACGAATGTTAAATTTATAAAACATAGATATACAAGAAAAATGTAATACAAGAGAATTAATAAACTTTTCGCGCAACAAGGAACTTTCTAAACGAGATCCATGATCTTATTTCGAAAGCATACAATTTATTTCTGAGCATTCTAAAATATTGATCTCGATATTTTAATAATTTATCTTTCAAAATTTAATTACTAAGACGTATTTTCTCCTACTATGATGATTCTAAATATCTTTTTGAAATAGTGGAAGAAATAGTGGAAGAAAATAGCTCGAGATATTTTTGCGAAATATTTGAACGAATATAGAGATAATGTCAGACGTAATGATAATCGCTAAAAAACGTGGTGCTGTAAAAAAAAAGGATGATCGAGCTTCCTTCTCCACTAGGAAAAATCCTGGTGAGTCGTACAATCGGAAGATACCATAATTCGTGTTCATGGAAACGTGCCGACACGGTTGCCCAGCTATTGTCCGATTCTAGTTAGGTGTGAACGCGATGTTCAATTGGGACAAAATCTATCCCTCGAATCTTTATCAACTGACTGATCGATCCGATCTGATTGCGACACCGTCTTCGTCGTACGTGACGTCACTGGGACATATTCCCAGTAGCCACTGGAGATTCGTTGCAAAAGTCGACCATCGCCAAAATCAACTAACCGCTTCCTCAATTTGGGAACGAGCATTTCTCAGAAGTGAAACACAATTTTTGCGAAAAAATCTATCATCTTCCATTGGTAAGCGAGAAATAAGGGCGAATCTGTTATCGCGAAATTAGAATTCCATTTTACCACGAAAAGAAAGAGTTGTATTGATTTAGATCTGTCAAAATTATCTCACGTTTTTTAGCGTTGTGTGTGTGCCAATTTTTCTAAATTATTTTAGACGTCAAGTAAAAATTGAAAATATATTTTTCTTCATTTTTAAAGATATTAGAACTTGATCAAATTTCATTATTTTATTAATTTATTGAACGATCTCAACAAGTTTCTTGGATTTTTCCCTAGTGTTTTGCATCTGAATATAATCGAGTAAAAAAAAAAAAGAGATATACATATACGACGACAAAATTGTGCGAGCGTGCGTTGGTTCTATTTTTTGTGAGCCGATCATTTGGCGAATTTTGCCTCTCCGTGAAACATGGTCGAGGTGTGTCCGGCTTGGAGCCAGGACCCACTAGGAGCGGACGTGCCTCGCCGTAATTCAAGTGGATAAGAGGAAAGGTGGTCCCAGCGCGCACCCCCGGGCACTAAAGTCCACAAGCTCGGGTACACAGAAGGATGCGAATGAGAAAGCCGTGTAAAAAGGATCCGGGGGATTAAGATGACAGGAGCCGCGATGGGGGATGACCGGCCACGAACGTGATTCGTGCTCGAGCCCACGGCGCGAGTATATTTCTTACGGAGGACTACTTAACCCCGCGTCACACGATCGATCCCACCTTCTCGGGGGGGCAAACTGTATGCCGGACGTGACGTCTTTTGTGCGAGCCCACTTTCGCCGCGATTGTATATAACGGGTCACCAATTCTCTCTTTATTTTCCAGAAGTGAGATATGACTGAGAGAACGGGCGATTTACTTTTTCATAAAAGTAAACGGTTCCGCAACAACATTCACAAATTTTTAAATATCAAGATGACGAATAAGAATCGACTTTTGTTGCGATTTGTTTTACCATGTCGTTTCGATTGCGAGATTTGAATCGACATTTGATTTCGATAGGAATGTAATTTTGTTTCTCGCTTAAAGTCAATGAACGATAGATGACAAATACTATCCCAGGAATTAGAAATACTTCTATCTCTATAATTGCCATGATTTTTGAATTTGCTGTCGATAAATATATCGTCGAAACGTTATACATCTTCGCATCAAAAATTTTGAAATCGCTCCCAATGAGTTCGAGCCGATAAGGCAATTCGCTCGCTCGACTAACGCGTGAGATTGACGCGGAGGGTAGAAGGACGAGAGAGAGAGAAAATGGGGAGAAAGCGAGGGTGGAATAGCTGCCGGCAATTATAACGTTGTACTGGGCCGGACAATAAATAATGGTTTCTAGGCTTGTCCAGTATTCAGTCAGAACGTCAATCATCCTCAATCAGTTAACGAGCCAGTCTACGGCCTAAATCAGAGAGTGCACGAGAGAGATAGTCGAATGAGTACGTGGATGGTGAATCGAGATGGAAAGAATAATTTAGAGAGAAGCAGAGAGCTTCGAATCTCGCGGCAGGCGAGTGTCAGCTGATAGAATAGGAATGACAAAGAGGAAAGAGAGAGAGAGAGAGAGAGAGAGAGAGAGAGAGAGAGAGAAATATAGCTGAGAAGCGAGAGAAATGAGAAATATCGGTTGCGATACGGTAATATTTATACAATGTTTCTTGTAATTGGTGATATAACGATCTTATGAATTCTGAAAAAATAATTTTTTCGCACGAGTATCTTTTTCTCGAGAAAACTTTTTAAAAATAAAAAAATTATAATAATAATTCTTTTCTTTATACAATTGAATGTTTTCAATCAATTAAAGGAAAACTTTAAACAATAAACTTTTGCTTAATAATTTAGGGAAATAAATTAGGAGAGAAATATTTTTCCATTAACTTTTTTTTTTTAAAAGTCGACAAATCGTAACGTAAGCCGATTTGTATTAAACGCGTGAAAAAAGCTACTCGATCTTTTGAGATAACTTTACGTCGCATTCACCATCCCATCGACGGATGTATTGTAGGACGCGCGATAAGGTCACCTGTAGTGATCGAGGACGTCGAGATTGAACTCTCGCGCTGTGCTGGACTACAAGTTATCATTGGAATCGCCTGTAACGTATCGAATCATATTGAACCGTCCGCCCCGTCTGCCAACTGGTGGACAATTGGGTCTGCGAGGGGGATTGGTTTATCATCTCGTCGACAATCGGAAAAGTTGGAACGTCAATCGGCAAAGTGCAAGCATAGGCACCGCGTTACACAGTAGTTGTTATCGGTCGCGCAGACTCAATTTCAACAGAGTGGGAACGCTTTCGTGTATATATATTGGGGGCAGAACTGTCTTTCGGATTGACAGTGGCGAAATTCGCTTCCAAAACGCGCTCTGTGTTTCCGTCGTTGAAAATCAACTCCGATATAGCAACGCTGCTCGGCGAAATTAATTCATCGTTCGTTCGTAGCGACCGTGATTCACCATTTCGTTCGAATGGAATCGGCAGAGCGGCAATTTGGCTAATAGCGTGAAACGAATGTTTGCCGACTGTAATCTTTTTATTGCCGTTTATAAACGCGTATCGCGCATTTGTACGATTTTGCACGATAGCGCGGCCTGCTTTTACAAAGTAGTACGTAAGACAAATTCGCACGTGAAACCATTAGGTGGGGCGAGAGTTTCAATCTCGAATACAATCTTGCTTTTTACGAACATGAAGTTTCTTTGTTTCCTCATAAAGGTGTCAATGATTAGAAGCGAAAGCAACACCGAATCCGACAAACATTCGATTCCTTTCAATCAATTATTGATTTCCGTTACTGTTTCCCGTACGCTTGCTTTGTTTTTATCGGATCGAATAATCTTTTCTCTCTCCTATTTCTTCGCGCTTTTCTTGCCGGGTGCAAATGCCATTCTCGCATTTGCATATAAATAAAAACGCACACGCGTATGTGAATTTGATTACGTGTCTAAGAAAAGCAAAGGCGGATTCTTCTTTTTTTAATCGTTCTCAATTCTTTGTTTCGCATGTTTAACCGCGCCATTCTTTTGTACAAAAGTTTTCCTTTCATCTTACTCCCGATATATATATTTTGTAGAGATTTTTTTTTTTTCCATTTATTTGCCTCGTTAAATTTTCCGCGAAGAATAGCGTCGTGTGTCGCTCTGACGTTGCGAGGGAGAGGCAAAGTAACGCCACTTCCTCGCGTCGTGCACTCGCCGTAATTCTATAAATCACCTTTGCTATAATAGGGCGAAATTCAATGAACGTTCTGATAGGACATAATTGTGTTTCGCCGCTCATCGAGGAAGAGCGCATACATACGGGGACAGGTATTCCAGTTATCGCAGCTTAGACGAGACATCGCGTCGCTATTGGACAACGGCAGGGCACAATAGACACTCCTGACATTCAGTAGAGGAAACTCTCGCGCACTTCTGTCACACTGTCATTTCCTCAAGTAACCTATTCGACATTCGTCGATCGAATATATCCGGTACGAGAGGCGTTTACGATATACTGCGTGTACGTTCCGTCATTCGTGTCATTATTTTCCTTTTTTCCCTTCGTCGCGCGCAATCGTTACAAACGACGTCCTCTCGACACACGTACCCTCTGCTGCCATTGCCATTATTATTATTATTATTATTATTATATAATTATATTTATAATTAATCATCAATTTAAAATAATGAAACTACAGTATAGGACGGCATTACGGCGTTACAATGGCCGCCGCGTCAACGTGACAAGCCGTGTTTTTGTGACGCGCATGTAATTACTGCTTTCATCCCGCGTTTAACGGGGAACGAATTTAATCCGGTGTGGTATTCACGTAGCGACCGACGACCCCCGCCCTGCGAAGCTTCCAAGTGCGAAGAAATGACGCGAAGATGAGAGATTCGAGCGAGCGTAGGATCGGAGGGACGCGAATTCAAGCGAATCGTTGGTCCGGATTAATCTTTCCCATTCGCGTTGCAAACAAGATCTCGATACACGTTTCCTTCCCCGACTTCCTAAGTAATTTCGGCCTACGACAAGCTTTATGGCTTTGAAAGCTTTCGCTGGGAAAGGGAGAAAGAGAGAAAGAGAGAGAGAGAGAGAGAGAGAGAGATTAAAGATGCTTTTGAAATAATTTACCAGCATTAATTGACGTTGATCAAAGGTTGTCAGGAAACTTTACGAGCAAAAGTAACATTCAATTGCAATTTATACACACACGCAATACATATGTTTTCATATATGTAGACAGATTAATTTGGCCGAAACGCAATGCGATAATACGCGAGAAGAAAATTAAAGGAACGCTGGCAATCGCGCTTATTTCCATTGGAGGCCGGAGGAGAAAAGGGGGATGTTCAACGTATTCTGTGAGAAATTACGAAAAATAATCTCCAAAAATTATCATGAGAATGGCTCCCGTGGCTGTGCGCGGACGTCTAGCCAAAACAACAATGCCGTCTGGTCCCATCTGCATAACAATGTTTAGCCGTGAAAACAAAGCATCGTGACGTGGCAGGAAGCAGCGTTAAAAAAAAAGTGATGTATTAACTCGCCCACGATTTTCGACGAGGTCGTCGAATTTAAACGCGAAGCCCCGCTGTTAATTGCTCGGGTTAATTCCACCAAAAGTCTCTTCTTTGTCGACGCTATCTTCCAACATTTCGGCAAATTATTATCAAATCTCGAACGGTCGTCACGATGAGAAATTAGCGCAAGCTTCTTTAAATGAAAATTTCGTAATTTTTAGAAATTGATAATTTAAAAAAATCGAATTCGACCGCATATGTACTAAATTCCTTTCGCGGAGAAGGAACTCTCTATCGTACCTCCCGCAGGCTCGACAAATTTCGGTCGAAACCTCGTAAAAAGCGACAAAACGTGACCAACGATGGACGGGTATAAAGCACGAATAAAGGCGGCCGCACCAAAGTGCGTGATGCACTCCCGTGGCGTGCTCGCGAGTAGTAACCCTAAATATTAACACACGAGGAACTTGTGCAGGCGAATTGCGCCCCCTCCCCCCCCCCCTCCCCGCATTACCGTCACCGCTAGGCCGCGCTTTTCGCACAGGCCATTACCGCAGAAATATTGAATTTCGTTATCGATCCGAATAATTATCCCGTGGCCGACCACGTACCACTAAGGACAAGCATTATTGGGGGCCATAAAGTTCCGGCAACTCTTCAAAAAGGTCCGGCCTCGGAGAGTGGCGGTTTCGAGCGAGATGAAAAGTGGGCAAGACACACGGACTTTCATAAGCACCGTCGACGTGCATTACGCGCGAAAGAATGTAGGACTCTCAATGCGACGCGGGCGCACGAAACGCGAGCGCTCAACGGGTGGGCGTTTTAGTAGCGATTATTTCTGCTGCTCCAAGTGTAATCCAACGTCGCGCTGCGCATTCCCTTCCGCGTCCGCCTCATCGACTTCGGGGCAAGCTGGGCGGAAGAAAGTATCGGCAATTAGAAAAGAGTCACGCGAATACAAACGCCCGCGATTAACGTTCGTTCTCTCTTTCTTCCTCTCGCTCTTTTAATACCCGCTTCGTACCTCGCTCCGATGAGACAAATCGCTACAAGCGGCTTAATTTCGCGCTCGCGTGCAAAGGAAAACGGAACAAAAGCACGCCGTGTCCTTTGAAGGCATGTAATATGAGAAACAATCTACCGACGAAATTTTCTAAACGCGGGATAATCACGTGTTCTTATCGATGCACGCGTCAAAGAAAGGCGCAGCGCGCAAACTTTGTCGAGAGAGTATCGCATCAGCTTACCTTTCTCATTTTATATCACTTATAATTTGTCGAGAGGCGGGCGAAAATTCAAACAGAGTTTATCAACTTCTCGCTTTGTTCCCGGATTTGTTTCGAAATGGAATAATTTGTCAAAAAACGACGCGATATATCGATGATATCTCTGGTTCAATTTTGTGCTCCGATAAGCCTTTTAAGAAAATCCGGGCGATCAATTGTAAACGGAATTTCATTTGCAGGGAAAATACACTCCGCTGCCGCGAGTAATACGTTATTGTCGGCGTGAACCGCTGGAACAATTCGCGAATTGATATCAACGCAACACACTGACAAATCCTATCGCGAGTGTGTTTATGGCGAGAAGAGCCTCATGATTTCATCACGCGATAATCACACCGGAAAACGCGATGATCAAACAACAGTGTATACGCTTGACGCGTATGTAATATCGTTCCGTATCACTCAAATTCATCAAAGTGATTACAATCGTTAACCTTTCGCAAATAGTGTCAGCGAAAAATAAATTCTATAACGCATCAACGCGCCTAGCAATTTGCGTGTCGTTCTGTTGTCAAACTGTCATCGTCCAAATATTTTCGAATTGATTGGTCAATAAATTTCAATCTTTCGCATTTGATTCCTCAGTCAAATATATCCACACATTTGTATATTTATATTTATAGTTCTCTAAATAACTCTGTGAGAAATGAAAGCAAATGAAATCGATAAATTAATGGAAAAGCAAATTTGTGCTTCAAAAAATCGTCTGTATAAAATATTTGCCACGGTTTCAAATTTAAAACTCTTACGTTATGTAAGCAAATACTCTAAAATATTTTTACGGATTTTTCTCGAAATATTCTCTTTGATAAATAAACGTTTTTGCTCCGCTTGATTCTTTAGTCTATTCTTTCATCTACTTTTAACTATACTATAATAATTCGAAATGTCAGTTGCATATAACAATAACGAGATCGTTCTACCAGTAAAGGCGACATTTAATGTTTCATTTCCATCAATGATTTATTACGCGAGCAAGAGAGAATCCCGGGAGGGTGGAAAGGAGGAGGAGGAGGAACGAGAGGGACGAAAATGTAAAACAGTGATGCAGGTCGTATAGGGCGGATTGACCGGCAGTAGTATCCGTCACGATAGCGTCAGCCGCAACTACACATGACTCCAACCCCCGATATGTCTGACTACGTATCGTTATTTCTACTGAAATCCGTCGCGCTGAGGATCGCGATCAAAGTATGTGCATATATATTGCACAAATACATGTGTGTAGGTAGCTATGTATACATACATATACATATATATATAGTATGAAACCGGAAATATTCGGCGAGGTACAATTCCCGACAAGAGACATTGTCGACGACAGCCGCGGACGCGAGAACACAAACAGCAATCGTTGAGTTTAGCGCGCAACAAACGTACTCTCCTCGTCGACTGCGGGGAAATACGCTTTATGCCTCTTGATGAACATGGTATTACGCTTCAGATACACCATACTCGAAAATAATAGACGTGACTTTAGTTTCGGAGAAACGAACCTGCTGAATTTTAAATTTAATTTCCCCTCGCTTCGTAATTTTATTTCTTTCCACTTCGTTGGCCGAATAAAGTCGAAATTTTAATATAGTTTATATTTCTGTAAATTTTTTTTTTTTTTGAGTCGAGAGAGAGAATTTTGTCGCCGAACCTTTTTTTCTCTCGTCTCTTTCATAAAACAATGGGTTAAAATAAAAAGAAAGATGCCTCTTTAATTCTAATTTGATTTTGATTTTAAATATGAATAATGATATATTATCGCGTACATTTACGTAATGCTTATAAATATTAAATTAATTAATATGATATAATATTATTGGTAGTTTCCAAATAGTAATACGATATATTTTTCAAGCGCGTAAAAATGTTTTGTCAAAATCATAGATGTAATATCTTTTTTTTAGTAACAAAAACAACAGAATATTTTTTCTCAAGAGCTTAGTACAATGGTGGAGATATTTTATAATTTCCTTTTAATCCGTTCTGACTCTTTTTCTCTCTTCCCTCTTTCTTTTTCTCTAATAAAAGCTATTAAAAACTAGACTACAAGTAGGAAAAGTGATATGCAGTCGCGCTTATTTAACTCTCCGTTAATCGCAATGTATCTCACGTATATATTAATTTTTGTTATTATTTCGCTCTGCTTCTTGAAGAAATTTTTCTTTATTTAGCTACTAGATCAGGCACTAAGGTACATAAAAAATAGTGAAGAACAATACGTTGTAGCTTAATTATTGAATATTGCAACTAACGGAGAGTTAATATTAAATTTACAGAATTTTCAAACTTACTTGTGTTATCTCAAGTATTTCACGTGGAGCGCAAGATGTAAAATTATGGATACAATTATCCGAGTTTTCCTCTTTCCTTGCGTAGAACAGAGCTGTATCGTTGTAACTTCCTCCAAGGTCGACGATTAATTGACAGGCGACGTGCGAACACGTACAACGAAAACATTCCCCTCTCTTTCATTTTTCCGGACGCGGTGATGGAAAAAAAGGAAACATTCGCTTGCGCGAAAAAAATTATTTTTATCGCGATATTTTTTTTTTTATGCTACGGATATATTTCCGAGTATTTGCTCGGTTCTGTTTCGTTGACTTTTCGGCGATAAGTTGTGAAAAAAATATCGCGTCTGCTTATCATTATGTTAACGCAACAGCCTCGTTGTCTTGAAGACGATCATAAAAGCGTTCACAAAAGGTTTAGATAATTTAGATAAAAACCGGTTGATCGTAAAATATTGGAGAAGGAATACGGCTCCTGCGAAAGAAATTAACACAGAATTACGTGAACTAAGAAAAAAAAATTTATTGTACGCGTACCGTAACGTAAATCGGTTGTCACTTTATTCTCTTATTATTTACTCTTTGTCCTGCCGGGTAGGACAAAGGGCTGGGGGATGAGAGCGAAAAGGATGCGTGTACAAAAGAAGATGGGGAGAGAGGAGAGGGGGTTATAGGGCAAGCTTGCATATGCATATATGCAACGCACACGAGGAGAGTGTAGATAAAAACAAAACAAAATATTAAAAAGTATTCAGAGAGAGAGCGAGAGAGAGAGAGAGAGAGAGAGAGAGAGAGAGCTACTTTCGAAATTCATGTAATCTAAAAATAGTAAAAGAGGTTTCCCGACAACTTTATCCCGGCGAGTCATATTAAATAATAAATAATGCGATCGCAATTATTGTCAAATCCTTTCCTCCCCCCTCGTTTTCTTCTTCCTCTTCCTCCCCGCATCGCAGGGTTCGCGTCACACGCGTGACGAAATTAATGCGCCAATAAATATTTAGAAACGTGTAATTTTCTTGCATGCTATGCAAAGTAACTGCTAACGGACGGCTACATTTATTCCGTTGCTATTTACCCTTTGCTCGGGCATTTATCATTTTTACGAGGGGGCGCAGAGCGTAACATCAGCGAGGGAAGCGCGCGCGAAGGGAAAGCACGAGGGAGAAGGAGAGCGACTCGTGCACGAGACCGTGGATTAGGGCGGTATATTGGAAATGTGAATTCGACTGTACTCTGAAATTATCCAACCTAAATATATAAAATGATACTGCACGTTTTCAGTTATGCGTGTCGATAAGAAGATAGATTTCTTAAACACGGCGGACGTCTCCTTTCTTTCCTCTCCCTCTCTTTCTCTCTTTTTCTCTCGCTCAATATTTTATGTCGTGAACGAAATCTATTAGCCACTAGAAGGAGTATAATATTTGCTCGCGAATTCTCGATACACACTATCTACATCAGTTATTTGCCGCATTTGATATTCTTTATTTTATCACCTTTTAAAGCCCTAATTCTTAATTTTTGCTGATATCACGCTAAAAAAAAAAAACACAAAGAAGAGAACATACATTTCTCGTAATTTTTTTTACGCTAAATACGAGTTCAAATTTTAAATTGCGCCATTACATAATAATTTTGTGGAATTTGTAGTTAAAATTGCTAAATGAGCTTTTCATATGTGTATATTATTTAACATTTATTTATACTTATTTTTATTATATGTTTTATGTTTAATACTATAATATAATTACTACAAAAAAAATGTAATCAATATAATTTTTAATGTATTTTCATGTATGTATAGCTATGTAATGTATTGAAGAAGCTTTATTGCAATCACAGAAAGTGCAGTATGTTCTCTATTTGTTTGTAATATGTTGTAAAATTTCAATCCTTAAAAGGAATTTGTTGTGTCGATTGTGGCAACTATACATTGATAGTTGAATATTGGATCTGTTAAAGTTGCAAATTAGATCATTGATAATTTAATTTCAATTTTCATTTATTTTTAATTATTTTTATTCAAATTTTATTAAGAGTTTTTTAAGTAAATATGTGAATCTGAAGTCAAAATTGATAAATTTAAAATAATTAATTAATATGGTGGATTAATATGGATTAATATAAAAATTAAAGATTTTTGCAGAAATTTATATATTTTTAATTTATCAATTTTGAGATATCAAATTTGTATTTCATCAGATCTAAAAATTAAAATAGCTTTTTTTAAAATTTTAATAAAAAATTTGCTCAAATTGTGACGTGATGAGTGCCATTTGTAAGCCGAAATTATATTCAGCTTAAAAAAACTACATGATCATTCTTTTCCTTATATCTGAAAAAAATTATTTTTTGTTGAACTGTATAGTCGCTGAAAATGCTATCGTAATTCTACAAAAGTTTTATTTTACCAATAACCATCAAAAACATATACATTACATCAAGAAATCGAAATTTACTCGCGTTATTCTTTGAAAAAAATTCAGCGTAGAGTTTTATACTCCAAAAAAAAAAAAAAAAAAAAAAAAACGTCAACTCCTGATTCGGACCCACGCAAAACCTTGTCGCTTAAAAAACCATATTTCATTCTCAAGATGTAATAAAAGAGGAACGTAGGGAAAGAATGGGCGACGTGATGAAGCGAGAAGGAATAACGATGAGAATATAGGAAACGATAGTTCGAGGGCAAAGATCGCGAACGAGGCGGACGAGAGAACTAGTCGAACGAAATATTGGAAAGCTGGCTGCGCGGCAAGATAAAACGTTTCATAAAACAGACATCGATTCCGTATTACCCCGACGCCACGCCGACGTGAATCGAGAGTGCTGTCTGCGAAGGGTAAGGTCCTCCTCCGTCGGAGCATATAAAGGGAGTGAGAAAGAGATACGCATTTCCTTATTGCGTCTCGGTCGTATCTTCTCGCCCCTTCGTCTCCGGTTCGCTTGTTCCATTCTTGCTATCCAGCCGCATTCGCTGCATCCCATTATCGTGTTATGGTGAACTAAGGAAGAAGAACGAGGAGAGATTCTCTTACGCCGTTACGCGTAAATCTCAACGTACGCACAATTGAGGCAAAAAATATTTACACTCAAAAGAAATGAACAAAATTCTTCACACAACTTTTTTCTCACAGATTTGAAAGCCATATGATTCAGAAGTCACATATTTTTATATGGATTTTTATATGGATTTTATAATATATGGATCGCGTGACTTATTCTACATCGTAAGATTATTAAGAAATTAATAAACATTACAAGAATATAATAAGAATATAATAATAAGCATTAAGAAACATATATATATGTATATAATTATCGTTATGTGTATCGTGAAATATAATCAAAGTTACATCAAATCTGATCTTTGTCGAGAGGAAATATCCTTTTGTTAAATAATTACAAAATCCGTATAATGTCGTATAATTGCGGCGATGCTGTTTTATGACCATATGGATAATGGTATCGTCTTGCTCTCGGCTAAATACAGATTGACAATAATAATAATAATTCTTCTCTTGCGCGCTAATCGCGGATTTCACATGTAAAGCATATATCGCCACTTTCGTTAATAAAATACAGTAATTTCGCTAGCGGGAGCTTTTGACGTTGCATTTATATCAAACGAAACCCGATACCGCGCCGTTACAGGGAAATATTTTACATTTCCATTAATACATAGTTACTATATTACGCGAGCATATAATTGCAGTTAATGTCAAACAGGAATCGCTGAACGTGTGCTTTCTCGTATAAAATCTCATTTCGGAATTATTGCGAAACACGAAACGGCAAAAATCAACGGAATATTTCTCTTTATTTCTCATTTTACTTGTAGTTTCTTTCTTTTTGATTTCCGTTAATTCTTTTTGATTTCCGTTAATTCGCAAATTTATTTCGTATACTATTATTGTATCGCTATTGCCCGATTTTGCAAAAAACAAATCTTTTTACCCTTTATATCTCAAATTTAAGAAACATTGCTGGCAGAGATTGTTATTGGAATTTTATTCAAGTAAATTTTATTCAGTAACGAGTATCACATACAGCGAATGAACTCTCTCAATTTCGCGAAACGCGCATAATTCGCGCGACCGTGAAACCATAATATAACATAAATAGATTACATTGATCGGTGGCTTGATTATATTTTCCAATTATCCATTGTAATCAGCTGATACCGCGGTTCGATTTGGTCGGCGCCAATCGACCGTTCTTTCTTTCTTTCTTTATTTTTTTTTTTTTTTTTTTTTTTTTTTTGTTTTTTTTTTTCCACCCCCCCCCCCACCCCCCCCCCATATCGATGAAACGGAAATGAGCGGTGTCCGTTCAAAATATCGGATAACGCGCGGCTGCGATTTAATTGCGTTATCGCCGGCTACCTGCACGCCGCGCTCTACTCCCTGCGCGCACGATAATTATTCCATCGATTTGAAATAATTATATCGCGAACTCGTAAGCGGGTAATAGTCGATACTACCATGGTTCGCTGCGGTAGTGAATCGCAGATTTTTTTCAACGCCACTTTCAACCCACTTTCTCCTCCCCTTCTTCAACGCGCGACTACTATTATCCGCGTCGCGCTTCACAAAATCTCTTTGCGCGAACCTCGAATTTCACTGGCTGGAAATTGCGATCCTTTTCTGTAAATATTGGAATATCATCGTCGATCATGCCGCGAATTTTCAAAATTTTTGATAATTTTCTTACATTCGAACGAAAAAGAAATCTTGAGATATAATAATACGAATTTGAATAGAACGTTGACTTGAAAATTAAAAAATCTATCGTTATACGATATAAGAAAAATAATGCGTATAAATTTTAACAAATATAGAATATAAATAAATAAATAAATAAATATATATATATATATATGTAACAAAAAATATATTATACATTGTAATATTATATAATATATATGTATATAAAAAATAAAAATAATATATAAAATATAAATAATATAGAGATAAATGAAATTCAATAATAATATATCGAAGAAAAATTTCTTCGTTATAGGATTGATTTAAAAATATTTCTAACGACGTCTCTTCCCTCTCTCGTTACAGGATCGACGCACGAGATAAACCGGTGACGAAGGCACAGCATTCATCGGACGCCGGCGTTTTCGGTCCACGGGCCTTTTTCCGAACCTCTTTTCCAAGCCCGGCGGTTCTGGTGATCGACGATATAAAGCGGCACGACGCGGCGACATACCGATGCAGAGTGGATTTCCGGAAGGGTCAGACGCGCAGTTTCCGATACAATTTGACCGTGATCGGTGAGTACAATCGACCACAAAAAAAATTTCATTTATTATTGTGTTTCTCGATTTCTCGTTGTTCGCAAATGTGCGTTGCAACTGAACATACGAGTATAATTCCTTTCTATAAACGATAGTTTGCTCGCCTCCCCCCTCCCCCAGCCCTATATTTTCATTTTACATACTTTTTTTTATTTTATTTAACAGACTGTTACAGGATTTTCTAAATAAAAATATTAACGAGAAAAATTTTTTAAAAAGATCAAATTAAGCTCACAATTGTTTTGCAAGATTTATTTTGAGAGTTTTATTCGACCAATAACTTTTTTGTTCAACTTATATTTTAAATTGTAGTTTTGCCCTTATTTTTAAATATTGTACTTTTAGACGTGTTTTATATTTTTATTAAATTTTTGCTAAATATCAAAAGTTCTCGAAAGTTGAAAAAATAATAACATAAAATAAAAAATATATAATAAAAACATATTCATTTTTAAACGTATGTACAAAAATCGAAAAACGATAATGGAGTTAAAATGAATATATAAAATGAATATATAAAAGGAAAGATTTTAGAAACGGAATTTTTAGAAACTTTAGATATATCCAATAAATCGTTACATACACAGTATAAATAAATACAACGAATGGCAGAGCAGACATTTGCGTGAAAAGTAGATCACCGCTCTTCTCTCTAATAAAAAAAATCACGACAGACTAATTTATTGCGGCTTTAAAAAGGAATCTTAAAATGAGTGTTACACTCTCTTTCTCTCGCGGACGTTGGATGGGAAGATGAGAGCCGGAAGGCAAAGGGAAAAATAGAGGGTTTCGCGAGAAATCGATCAAGTTCTGCGTCACGATGAGATCGAACGCGCGACACGAAGAGTACTAAAGGGTCGTTATTTCGCGGGAGGCAAAGAGAAGGGCGTGTTATCCGATCGATCTCTCGTTCTCGAGTCTCGAACTTGCGACCGAAGGCCTCGCCTTTACTATCCGTCTACCTATTTAAACACACACACATACATACAATCATTCACATTCGCAGGCACGTACTCGCAAAACCCGACGAAAAGTGCGACCCTCGAAGGGGGTGCACGTCTGATCAAACAAATGCTACGATCGTTGAAAAATGCATGAGCCAATCGCGAAAGCGTTGCTGCATTGCACGGTGCCGGTTTTATGACACGCGGCTATCGCATGTACCCTTCTTCGAGCATTTCGTTACGGACGGATCGGCGAGATTCAAAATCGGATGATGAATTCGCCGTAACGTAAATACATTCCGACTTTCGAGATGTAAGAAGGGGGGCGAGCTCTGCGTGAGCGCATACGACGTCTATAAAAAAAAATGTCGCGACCGTCGATGATTTCACTTCCACCCTGTACCGTATCCTTTCTGTTCGCCTTGGAGTAATATCCGGGATGCGCTTTCTTTATCAGAGATGGGTGCGAGCGAATACAGGGTTACTGCGCCGTGCAAGTTGATCAGAAAGTATACGTCGTACACGCGAGAAGGTGTAACTTTCACGGAAGCCCGTTCAAAGCGGTCGGTAACGGAGTACATTCGAATCTCGGGATAGCTCGCGGCGGGAATATAACTTGGAAAATCCTGCTCCCGATCCTTTCGATACCGGAATCCGTCTTTCGCGCCAATCCCGCCGTCTCTCTTCGCCGCCTTCGCTGTCGACTGGAGGTTGAAGAGCGGAATAGTGAAAGGAAGAGAAGGAAGGAGGCATAAAGAAGGGAAAGATACAGAGAGAGAGAGAGAGAGAAAGGATAGAGATAGAGATAGGTGGTGAGAGCGTAAGTGTCGCAGTGCAGATTCCGGGAAGATCCGGCGACCAGCGTGGAGTTTCTCGGGCTTGATCCCTCGGGCGATCTAACCCTTTCTAGTAATAGCCGAGTGTGCACCGTAGTGTTTCTGAAATGTCCAATTGAAAACACTCCATATATATCGAATATCCATGTAAGACGAAAAAATACAGAATATATCCCAGAATAAACGGACGGATATTTTTATCGATGGATACCTTTCCGCGAATTGTGGAAAAATTCATCTTTCCTTAACAAAAATATCTGAAAGGAGGTCGCAATCATAATCGCAAATATTCCATCATCTTTGTGTATAATTAATTTAATTTACTAAAATTCTATTAATGTGCGAATCGATTAAATCGATTGAGGAACATGTATTACGAAACGAGAGTTCTCTATTTGTACAGGATATATCTACGCGATTTTCCTGAAGGGCAATCCATTTTCCGACCATCTTGATCCTGCTTTTTGCCGACACGTGCTTGCCCTCGACACGTATCCTCCAAATGCTCTTCTGGAATCTGCCTTGGAAGGACCCCCGTCCAATTCAAACGTATTCGCGGTATTCCAAAAAGTAACGAACGAAATTGGCCTCCGCGGGTGCGGTATCAAACCTCACAGAGGACAAGGTATTTTCATCAGAGAAGATTGGTTCCCGAGAGTTCCTAGATTGCGTCTCTCTCTCTCTCTCTCTCTCTCTCTCATACACACACAAACATACACTTACTTTCCTGGGCTTTTCCACTACCGGCAACGTCCTGTCTACGTTAGCGCGATGCAATGTCCGAGCGCGTCTCTTTCGCTTTATCTCTTTTCCTAGCTTGCATATTGCGGTGTCGGTAGAAATACGTATCTAAGCTCTTCGACATTTTAACTTTGCGTGAATGCGCCCACCGCAGTTGGACAAATCTCGACGTGTGTGACCTCTTGCTATTTTCCCCAGCGTATTTTTGTTTGCTCACATCTTTCCGAGGAACGCAGGCATTAAGATTCTGGCTACTGATGTGTATAACAAGATGTTGATTGAAGGATCATAATGTACTACTATTATATTCAATTCAGAAAATTAACAGACAGACAATTAAGTGCGCGTTAAAATCTCTCACGACGTAATTTCAACAGGCGGGTATCTTTATTTAAAACTCAAGCACGTATATCATCGGAATATTAATTTTGCGGTAATTATGCGAGGTAATTATGTTACGATCAGCCACGAGACTTCTCATTATAATATATAAGGAACGAAAGGGTAATTATGTAACATCTATATTTCTATACGATAGACTACAGTCGTAAGTTGTTGCAGGCACAATGGCGATATATTAACGCACACAACTAGCGCGCGTGAAGCGCCGTCTTATAGATTACGCTAATGCGCCGGTATTGTTATACTATCGTGTTACAACGCTCTGCATATGTGTGTGTGTGTGTGTGTGTGTGTGGGTCTGTAGTATATACGGGCACAATATTATTATCCGCCGTAATCGCGTAAGTATATTACACGCCGGCGCGCGAAGCATAATACAGTTTCGCGAACATCCTTTGAAATGTGTGTCGTTGCTCCAGAGCGATCTCGCGAAACACGATTTCACTTCCAAAATATGATGCTTTAAGCAGAGAGAGAGAGAGAGAGAGAAGCTCTACGTGAGAATGTTTATAATAATATCTATCTCCCAATGGTGGATTACAAAAGAGAAATTTTAATCGCGTCTTCCTCTCTCTCTCTCTTCTCCCTCTCGTCCTTTTCTCCAAATTGTATTTTTCCTTTGAGTCACCGATTACTCTTACACGTAATTATCCTCGTTTCCTCCTCTGTCTCTTTCTCCTCTGTCTGTGTAAGAGGATGGGGCGGCAACATTCTCCAAGTTAGCGAGCTCGTACGACGGCGTCGGTGAAAAGAAGGATAGCGCAGATTAGAGGAACGAGAATTAGAATTTCAGAAATCCACGCCGGAACTTTCCGCGTTAGCTCAGGGCAAACTCCCTCGGCGAATGGGGTGCGAAGGGGGAGAGCGGAGAGCGGCGGCGGGAGGATGGGGGGGGGGAGGGGGAAGGAGTACGAATGGACAAACCCTCGTCGTTAAGTCTTCCCTTAATTAACCTAACCTTTTCCCTCTCATTCACTCTCCGTCCCTCTTTCCTTCTCGTAATTCTGCGTTTTCCCTTTATATACGTATTCCGTCTCTCTAGCCTCTCGCATTAAAGCCGCCGGGAAAATCTCTCCTGCCCGCGTATCTCGCAAAGGGACAGGGGGGGGGGGAGGGCGCCGACCAGATCGATGCTTTTACCTTCGCAGTTGGAGTAATAATATCGGGAGACACTCGAGCGGGATAATACGAGTCGAAATTAAGCTCGAAATAATATAAAGCGTCTTTGTCATCGGCGCGGAGTTTACGCGACGGGTCTCTCCACCGGAATAATTCGAGACGGACGGAAGCTCGACGGATTATCGGACGGAGAGTAGTCGGTCGCGGAAGGAGTCTGGATTTGAGTTTGAGTACTTTCTCGAGGGTTTAATCTCTCGGCTATATATAAAATACCATTCCTTATATTCGTTAAATAATACGCTTCGATAGCGTTTTCCATCGATCGCGTAGCGTCAACGTAACGCGACAACGCGGCTTCGCTTATTCTAGATAAGAACAGCACATTGAGAGAGAGAGAGAGAGAGAGAGAGAGAGAATAATCGATATGCCTCCTTTTATATATCGCACGGTATCTATCGCGAAATGAAAAAACAGTACCACGCAAGAATAAATCTTTTTGTGCGAGGGAAATCTATCAAAGTTGCAAAACGCGCATTCCGAGTCGCAATTTGTATCGCGGAGAGAGAATGGGATGCTTGTACGAGGAAGAGGCACTCGTAAAACCGTCCGAAAACTCTCGCAAAATTGTAACGAGCCAGTGCGCGAGAAAAGTTTCACGGTCCGCAGCACCCGAGCACTCTCGTACGGAGAAAGTTAAGAATTAAACGCAATAACAACGTGGCGTCTTTCGCTCTTGTTGAGCGCGAAAGCGCACGATTGATAACTCGCGAGAGACAAAAGGGGCGCGCGTCCTACCGAAGGTAGAAATAATAACAGCGAGACACTTTGACGCGCGAAGCGAAGATCGGCGAAAAATTCAACTTTCTCGCCTCTTCAACCAAAAGGGGTTCTACCTTCGCTGAGCAGAAATTTCTTCCACCCTTTTAAGCGAGCGCGCACGGCTGCATGCACTTGCGCGCGCGCACACACACACACACACACATACGCGGGCGATGAACAATGAGGGGGTTTGTATATCGAGGTCGGCAACCCTTTTTCCAGCCAGGGCAGGTATACGAGCTATATTCTACTATGCGTCGACTAATGGGGTATAAGTGAGCCCCTGCGTGCGAGAGAGAGAGAGAGAGAGAGAGAGAGGAGTGAAAAAAGTAGCCTATTCGCGGTCGTATAGCACCGCATAATCGAGCTCCTTTGTGACGAGGCTAATTAACTATTCTCTATCTCTATTCCTCGCACATTTCGCTCCCGTATTCTTTTCGCGCAAATTGAATCGCGGGTCTATCGTTCCACCGATTACTCAATGGCGGTCTCCATTTCTCGTCTAGCGAGTCAGTACACTTGGTCGTCAGTTGGTTATTCGGAACCTCCTGTCTGTTTCTTTGAACGAGCATCTAATTGGTTTTCGATTAATTCGGTTACTCCGTCTCACGTTACACTATGAAAAGTGCAAGTTTCAAAGAACGATGCGAATCTGGCTAATTTGTGCGAATATAAGAGCGATAATCTTTTAATATCGATAGTAATTCCGAGAGCGATTAATTAGCGCTGAATGTTCTACGACATTATTCCTTCAAATGAGATATTATTTAATTGGCGTCTCATATTTACGAGGGCATAAAATATCAAGGCTGCATTACGACTTCTCTTTTTATCGCCCCAAACAAGGGCATAGGAATTGTAAGATTTCCGGCAAAGTACTCCCCGTGATAACAAATCGACCGCGATATATCACTTGATAATAAGTAGCAAACTGACCGCAAGCCAGCCAGGAGGGATTCGGAGGGATAGGGAAAGAACCCGCGGAATGCCGGAATGCGCCGGTGAGGAAGGAGAGCACGGGAGGGGTGGAAGGGATAAAAAGAGAGTAAAGGGGGAAGGACGGTGGGAGAGAGGGGCGGGGAGGGGGGAGGGAGGGGGGATTGGCAAACGGGATCCGAGATCGGAAAAACGGTCCGCGAAGTCGCATGAATTTATGGGGGACATAAATTCCAAGTTGCCAAGGCTCTCTCGCGCGTACCACACGCGATTCTCCGGGAGGCCTTTGCGGACGTTCGGCAAGCCTCTCCGAGGCGGTTTCGCGCCCGGAGCCCTCCTCCTTTCCGACGAAATTGGAAGAGACGATTTTCCTCCACTCGTGACGGGATCGACGATCGTGGGGGACATATAACAGTACGCGCAGAGAGAGAGAGAGAGAGAGAGAGAGAGAGAGAGAGAGAGAGAGAGAGAGAGAGAGAGAGAGAGGAGGAGGATCGCCGATGATTGCGCGATTTAAATGCGCGATTCCGTGCGAGATGACGTAAGATTGATACGCGAATGCCGCGGGGGGAGGGGGGAATATATTTCCCGGAAAAATTGCCGAGTTATTTTTTGTCACAACATAAGCGAGCTGGAAAAATAAATAACGTCGCCATTTTGTCGAGAATTTAATGCGGCAAAATGAACCAGGCGCGCGCGAGCGACCAGAATGAAATCTGGAAGACCGACGATCTTTCATTAAAACGACTTTTGGCGTCGCGACAAAACATACCCGGCATACACGGCTACTAACACGTAATGGAAAGTGATTGATGGTCTTTTATTAAAGCATCTTGCGCGCGCGCGTGCGCGACTGTTACGTTTCTAAAAGAGTATTTTACCATCGTGATAGGAGATACTATCTCTCTCTCTCTCTCTCTCTCTCTCTCTCTCTCTCTCTCTCTCTCTCTCTCTCTCTCTCTCTCTCTCTCTC